>VYZQ01030300.1:10373-110107 GCA_013400655.1 Mystacornis crossleyi
TTTAACTCTCTGTGACGCTCTAGATTTTATGACTGCATTTGACTTTAAGGGGCAGCAGAAAACAAACAGCCTTCTATATGCTGCTGAAAACTTAGCTGCTCCTTCTTCCAACCTGTACAGATTGGTTTTCTGTTTAAAAGTGGTGGCACATCATTTGTTTTTTGAAGGAAAAAATGAGGAATGACACCACAGTGCTTCCCATCTTAACAGAGGTCCAGAGAACAGCTTGATACAGGAGCGCTCATCTTCTGTTGCTGTCAAGTCTCTTCCTCTAGGTCTAGTTAGGAGCTAATAAATACTGTCCTCTCAGCACACAAAGACTTTGTTTTGGATTAAAGAAATATCTGTTGTAGTTAGGTACCCTGTTGTGCCGATTTCATAACGTTCAACCTTTTGATAAGTAAAAGCGCAACAAACCAAAAATCCTTAAATGGTTTTCTTTCCCCTCTCTCTTCTTTTTCTCCCTTTTCTCAGGAGAAACGGGGGCATTCTCCAGAGGCCTGCCCGGCTGCCCGCAGCCTCTGCGTGTGGCTCGCCGCAGGTGCCCCTGTCCGGCCGGGAGAACGGGAAGCAGCGCTTTGCTCAGCGGGGCTCCTGGAGCTCCTGCCACCCGGCATCGCCCGAGGAGCGGCCGAGCGGGGGCCTGGCCGTGCCCAGCAGAGCCATGTGGGCCATTCGGAGGTACTGCTGCCTGCTCCTGCCCCATTCCAGCGTATTTTGCAGCTGCCTTAAAATGTCAACTCGCTCACTTTGTTTTAGCCATTTTTATCCTGAAATTGCTGTAATTTTTCTTGTGCTGCTGGAGAGGGAAGACAGGAGAAGGTGGAAGGAGGGTTAAGGGAAAAAGGAGCAGAGTATCTATGGACTTGTCAGTGTTTTTGTTCTCTTTGATCCTTGTATTTGTCTCTGTTTTCCCTGATGGATAGTATCACAGAATTGTTTAGGTTGGAAAAGACCTCTAAGAAGATCAAGTCCAACCATTACCCCAGCACTGCCAAGCACACTACCAAACCATGTCCCCAAGGGCCACATCTACGTGTCTTTTAAATACCTTCAGTGATGGTGACTCCACTGCTTCCCTGGAATGCAGTCTGTTGTTGACAAACCTTTCAGTGAAGAAAATGTTCCTAATATCCAATTTAAAACTTCCCTGGCACAACTTGGGGCCATTTCCTCTTATCCTATTGCTTGTTATTTCGGAGAGTAGATTGATGCCCCCTACAATGGGGGGCAGGAGGCTATCAATATAAAAAAAACATCCCCTGTCTTGCTTCATCATCTTGTTCCTTGTTTCTTTTACTCCTGTTTCTTCCTTTCTTCCTACCGCTTCTTTCCCCCCTCCTTTGCTTTGTACTTTTTCCAGACACCCTCCCTCTGCCCCCGCTTTTCGGAACATCCCTTTCTTACACAAGGGGAAAGCCTCTCGTTTTCCAGCCTCTTCAGGAGAGGCTGCAGAAGTTGTGTTGGAGAGCCCATGCACGTGGGATGGCTTCAGAGTGAGCTCCTCCACTCTGCCAATTGGCATTTGCTTTTTGGCAGCTGCTTCTTCAAGTGTTGTGAAGGATTTCTGCACATGGCAAATCAAGCCCCGCGTGTACATAGCTGCTTTCTGTTTGAAAAGGGGCTCTCTGGTGCTGTAAGCTGCTCAGCTGTTCTCTTCTCAAGTGACTGACTGTGTACAACACGCTTGCAACAACTTACTGTGTGAGGGTTAGCTGTGGGATGCCCAAAGTGGCGCTGGCTTGGTCCCAGTGGCTGAGAGGGAAGTGTGCCTGTGAGAGCTGTGCTGTTGACATATTATATGATATGAAGTGGGAAGAACTCGAGACAATTTTTCTATTAAAATATATTTCTTGCTACAGAAGAAAAGAGAAGGAAAAAATGAAGTTGCTGTCCAATCTGTAAGATTAATTACGCAATTTTTCCTTATAATTCACATTGTCTGGCTTGTGTAGGTCTTCTTGCATGGCAAAAGGGAAGGGGGAAAAAGCAATATTTCAGAAGCTCCAAAATTGGTAGACGTATTTGGCACAGCGAAGTAGCTTCAGGTATCTTTTTTAGTGCACCACATTACTAATTGTAAGTTTTCAATTGGAATAAAGTAGTAGTGCAGTGATCTATATTTTTAAGTACTTGTAATGTGATCAAGTAGGTTTCTATTTAATAATAATTTATTATACATCTTCTTACTAGAGTTAACTGAAAAATGCAGAAAGATGTAATGGAGGAATTAAGGGAATTGGTTTAATTAGCAGTAACTGGGGCTAGTTATGTAAATTCTTGGTGCAGAGATATTTTTGTTCTTTATTGTCACTTGCTCTTATCTTCAGCTATCCAGTGTCTATGTGGGTTGCAGTCCCAGTTGCCTTCAGGAGTAAGGAATGAATTAGTCTGGAGGAAATTGTAGGTTTTATCACCACAATTTATTGCAATTTTGGGGAATGCTGGCATATGCTGCTGAAATGAGGTAACTAGAATCTCTTGTGGATTTGATGATCCATCTCCCTGAGTTTTAAAACCTGAAAGAGGCTTGTGAGTGTATGTGCCTTTCCATATGATTAAAATGGGAAAGGACAGACAGGAACTTTCATGTCAGGCTTGTACTTCTGTTTGGGGTAAGTGTCCTGTTGAAAATCAGTATCGGTGGCAATTGTCACTCATTCTCTCTTTCATGATTTATTGAAGCCACCGAAAACTGGAATCTATCTTTTTACCTTTTTTTCTTTTTTAAATTGTTTTTGGTTATGTCATGTCCTGTATGCCTCAGACTCTGCATTGCTAAATGTCGTCCAGCCCATGAGCACCTCCATACCCCCAATCACTCTGATGGTTTTGAGCTGTATAAATGAGCTGGGGTCTGCAGTCTGAGCTTCTTGGAAAACAGGATTCCACAATAGCTTGCATACTTTTGAGACTAAAATCTTTGTTTCTCTTTGGTGTCCTAGAAGCTCATTTTTATTGTGTCTGCTGGTGGTGAGACTCTTCCCTTGCAGTGGACAATAGACTGGAATTAATGCTGCTATTTTCCATGTATATGAACTGTTGCATAAGGGGTTTTTGTGGGTTATTTTTATTTACGTAGTTTATTTTAATTTTTTTTGCCACGTTACAGAAGAAGCAGGTGTGCCTGGAGCTGTGCCCAATAGCATCACTTCAAATCTGTGTTGTATGTGTAAAAGAGAGTGTGAGAGCTCACTACTCATTAGCATTGTGAGATCCAGGCCCAAAACACCACTGATCCAAAATCCAATGAAATCTGAAGGCTACAGCAGGGATAAATGTGATCTGATGACTAAACTGATCTGGTGGTGCTGTTGTTTCCTCTTACAGTAGCAAGGGAAAGAAAATGGAAATGCTCTGCAGAATGTGGTGCATTCCAGGGATGTCTGCAGTGGCCCTAAGTTTGATAAGCTATGAGGAAAAAATATGTTGAGGTCATAACATATCTTCCCTGAGTCCCTGTGCAGTGTGCGTGGTCTGGGTTTGAGCTGAAACAGATGCTGTCCTTCAGCATGAAGGAAGAGCAGAGGGAGAGGTGGGGGGAAAGCGCTGGCACACACAACGTGTGACTGTGTAGCAATTACTTGGCTTTTTTCTCACTGGCTGCTTCTATTTCCAATCTTTGTGTAGCAGTGATTTTTAAAATTTTTTTTTTAACTAATATGATACTATAGCACATTTCTGCTTAAACAGTAAGTTGCTGTTCAAAAAGCAGAAGTCTCAGCTGAATTTCCCCTGGCCACACAGTGAAGTGCTACTTCGTTGATGCGTAACTGATACAGACAGAATAGCGTGACCAGGTTCCCAGATGTGGGCTTTCACGTGTGCAAACTTCACCTTCTCTTGTATTTGTTAGAGGGTGTTTGATAGGAAAGTGCGGGTATGAAACTGCCTGGATTATAAAAGCACGAGGAAGACACTTCCTGTTAGATGTGGTACAACTTTCTTAAACTTTGCTAAGTTGTTCTTAGTTGCACTTACACACCCTGGAGGTCAGTGGTGGTTGCGTTCATATGCAAAGCACAGCAGGGAAGAGCAGTGTGTGCCTCTGAGAAAGCAGTATTGTAATGTGCCCTTGACCAAAATAAGGCAAAAGAAAAACCTGGATACTTGTCTCTGGCGTAAAAGTTCCTTGTAGTACAACAGCAAAATAGCAAGGAAGTGTCAAAGGGCTTTGCAAACACGACAGCAAAAGCAGATGGAGAAATTCCAGGACAGTTTGAGATTCGTTCTATGGTGAAAAAGGTCTGGGACCCTAGCAGTCCAAATGCTTTTCTTCTCTAGGAAAGCAAAATGAGTAATCTGGAGCATTAAGCAGTAGAGCCAGCCCAAGCTTTTCCCTTCCTCTCTCACTGGTGATGTCCTCAGGGTTGTGAGATTTTCCTAATAAAGGATCAAGCTCCTAGTCCATGATACTCGGAGCAAAGGTTGGTATTGGATTGCCTCTGTGTGAAAGCAGAGAAAAGGAAGTACTGCATTGTCACTGGCTAAAGGCTGATTTCTTTTTTTCCTAATGGATAATTAATATTGAACTGAGAATAGGACAATGCAAGTTTGCTCCAAAAGGCAAGTAGGGCCCCGAGTCCTAAGGCCTAGGGAGGCACAGTGTGTGCTGAAAAATGGCAGATTAGGTAAGTGTCATTGCTATCCTGGGATCCGTGGGATGCTGCTTCTGTGGTGTTGCAAGTTTTTTTAATTCTAGCAGGTTTGCTAAGGCTCTGCCATTCTTGCTATTTAGTAAGCTTAAGTTATGAATGAAGTTTGGCTGCCTCTGGGGAGGTGGATTGCAGAGGAGGATTATTCTTCTCTGAACTCAGTTCTTAAGATGGTTTTTCCATTGTGAGTCTGAGCAATAGCTCTCTCTACTGCTGTGTCTGTACAGTCTGTGTAGGAAATGTTGAGTGACTCTTTCTGAAGTCCATGAATTCCCCTGCAGTCAGTGATGATACTTCCTGTCATGCACAGATGGTACCTGAGGCCACCAGAAGGCTCTACTAGAGTCTAGAAACATTTGAGATGTGGGCTGCCCCTATACTCACAGCCTTGGATTCAGCCAAGGATTTACACGCTCTAGCCTGCAACTGTCTTCCAGAGAACCCTTGTGTAATCTTGGGAAAATAATTACATCTCTCTGTTCCCATGGCATGCGCTGGAAGATGAGGCACAGTAATGCATGCTGCTTTTCCGGCTCCATTTTTGTGATGTGCTGGTTGTTTTAAGACTTCCCTCTGACCCCCCAAAAAAGAAACAAAGCCAAGGATTCTCTCTCAGGCATGTTTGTGCCATTATGTGCCTTAAGTTTTGAAATCTTCAAGTGCTGTTTCAGTACAAGTAACTGAACTTGTTGCTTGCAGACTGAAGTTTAGTTAAGAACAGCACTGCTTTGGTATGGTAGTGACTAAGGTTGCATGCATGCAGAAAAAACTTTTTTAGACCTCATTGTTCTGCAAAAATACACTCTCACCAGGTAAGAAAGACCTGATTTAATTCTGGCCTCATTGCATGTTTATATGGTGACAGTCTTTAATTACACTATCACATAGCTTTTTCTTTTTTGCACAATCCCTGCTCAATTCATTGCCCAGAATGGACGGTGCTCACTTAATGAGTAACTATTCAATATTTTGTTTCTTCCTGATCCAGAGCATTGCCCCATGCCCTATTTACTTCATGTTATTCGAGTCCTGCTCTGAGACAGATTTACAACTTCTCAGTAACTCCTCTGTGTACAGACTACCAAGTGCTGGTATTTCCTTGCAGTTTGTTACTTCAGTCTGTAATCTTTTAAAGAACTTTTGGCAGTTTCTGGATGTGTAACTTCCTGACTATTCAGAACAAGTAAAGTGAATAGCCAGAAATTTCGTAGTGGGGAACCACATGGATATTAAGAATTGGATTCACCTTTGTATTTTCATGGACATCTACTGGTTGAGCAAGCAGACTAGATAGTGGCAGCAGTAGACTGTGCTCTATAGGAGTCAGGACTGAGAGATGAGGGACCTTTTCCTTTAGATATTTTCAGACGGAGGAGGTACAATGATACGATGTTCCCTTCCAGACTCCTAGAGGAATGAACCCGACCCAGCATGTGCAGCTTCTGGCAGCCCTTTCCTTCTTCTCTCCCCAGTTTGTTGTCCTGCCTCATCTACTGCAGCCTGTCCTCATCTCTTCTCTTGTTTGCTTTTCTTTAGTCATTCAGTTGCTTCCAGTCTTTGCTCCTCAGGCTTTGCCTTTTGGCAAAAGCTGCTTTCCTCAAGAGCTACTGCATCAGTCTCACTCCCAAGGTCCCTCCTGTACTCCTGTCCCCTAAGTCCTTGCCCAGTCAATCGAAGGGCCCTGGTCTGTGTCCTTGTACTGCCTGTTGCATCCTCCATGTGCTCCCCACTCCTCCCATCTCTCCGGTTCAGTCTTCTGCTGTGGGAGCTTTGCCCAGCATGGGAGCAAGGTCCCTCTGGATTCTTTCAGCTGTCAGCACTCACTGTCTTTGCTTATCTCCTCCTTCCCTCTGCATGGATTTCTGCTCTGTGGGCTGCAAACCTCAGTTTCTTTTTGACCTCATTTCTCCAGCTTTGGGGGTTCAGCACTCCTCTGCCCTATAGCTAACTTGGGAATTTTTCCTGTGCTTGCTGTCTGGGTTTGAGGAGGAGGGAGCATGGAGAGCCAGGGAGAAGCCAGGAGCCTGCTCTGCTTAGGGTGGCGTGGAGCCACAGCCGATCTCACTCTTGGCTTCCTTGTGGCTGGAAAAGTAGGCACTTGTGCATGCACTTGTCTGAATAGAAGAGGGTTGGTTTTAAATTTGACGCCCTTTGTTGGATCTGTGTTTCAGCCACTGTTCTGGATAGCACTTTTCTTGCACTACAGAAAAACACCTCTTTCCCTCTTTTTAAATACTTCCTAGAAGGAAGTGGAAAGTAAATAATTTTTCCTGGACTATTTATAGTCCAAGAGGCCCTGTTTATTTCAGTAAGCAGCAAATAAACTGAAGTAGTTTGCCTTCATGTACACTGAATGTCAGAAAAAAGGGACAAGACTGAGTCTGATGTTATTTTTCCTAGCTGATGATGACTTAACAGTTCTTAACTTAAAAGTTCTAACTTTTTTTTTTCTTTTTAGAGATGATAATTTAGTCTTTAAAGATCCTTTAGACTTTCATTTAGTTCATGAAAATCCATTTTTGTGAAAACTGTACCTGGGACAAAGAACGGTGCTGCACAAAACACAATCGGGAGGAAAAGTTAATGACTGGTTTGGGGTTTCTTTTTTCCCTATCTTCTGAAAGATGCTGATTGCTTATTCATTCATGTGCAGAGGGAGAGGGTTTTTTCCTCCCTCATTAATGGCAGTTGCGTTTAAGCCCTGCAGTTGCAGTCACTTCATTGTACATCAGCCTCTTCTGTTCCCTGTGTTGCTAATTGGAAATCCCCAATTTGTAGGTGCAGCCTGTGTGTCCCAGAGCTGACTCACAGGAGTCTCTGTTCATTCCCTTTACTTCACAGGACCGCCTTTCTATTCACAGTTCATGGCAGTCTCATTAAACCAGTGTTTGAAACAGCAGCGTGCCCGTGTTCATTGGCTTTCTCTGAAAGCCCTATAAGCCAGTGTCAAAGAATTAACGGTGGCTGAGAAATAAGAACAAACCCTAATGGCTTGCCAGGTCATTTTCCTTGCAGTAAATCTGGGTTAGTTTGGCACAGAACAGTATTTCAGTCACCCAGGAAATAAAAAAAAAAAAACAACCCAACCACAACACCTGAAGATGGATGATACCCAGATTATTGCAGATATTTCCCTGGATAGCAAATCTAATTGAACAATTTCTCTCTTACACTTTGACTTCCAGGCACATTTTTGGACATCTAGTGGAAACTTTAAGGCTGTTCTCAGGAGTGAAGGGATCTGCTGTAGCTACCTACCTCATTAATGACTGATGCTTTCCAAGCTGGTCCACGTCTCCTCTGTGAGCCTGGTAATCACAGCATGTATTAAGGGAAGGACAGCAGACTCTCAGGACTAAGTTACTTGGCTTTAAGTGTTCACAGGCTGATACAAGAAATCGTTTGCTTGAAACCACGAGGGCACCAATCTCATCAAGTGTGACTTTAGGTGGATGGTTTCGGTTGTGTGATAAGTGTTACTTTGAATTTTTTTTTAAAATATGAAGTAGCTATTGAGACTTAATATTTGATTTAAAAAATCTAAAAAAAAATCTGCTAGCATTTATAATGCTTCTCCCATCCTCCCTGTATGCTTTCCAAGATGAACAGATTCTTCCCTGACTAGAAGCTTAATCTTCAAGTTAATCTAAAGTAGAGTATTAAATCCTCTTTCACATTTCTAATGCAGTTATCCCAATATTCTCTTCCAATGAGTGCATTAGAAACCTTAATCTTCTACTTGGCTTGGAAATGCTGGAACACACTTTTCTCTCTTGATCTTTGAAATGCAGATTTTTTTTTCTATTCTTTTAAGCAATTTCCAGAATGTGAATATCCAGGAAACTGCAGTGCAGAAGGGACTCTTGTAAATGCATTCCACATTCCCAAACATCTGTGCTAAAATTCAGATATTGGCCAAAGTAAGCTGTGAAAGGCCAGGTTTCTGCTTGGGCCGTTGGAATGTTGCTGTCGAGTGTTTTCTTTCCAGGTCCGACAGGTCTTGCGGCATCTGGTGACACCCTGCTTTGCCTTATGAATTCTCATTGCCTGCCACAACTGATGATGGAGTGATTTAAATGATAATCTTCCACTGGAATATGCTGTGGTGGTTGTTTTGATTTTTTTTTTTTTTAACCTCCTTTCTAAAAGTTAGGTTTTGTTGTCTTAAGAAAGTATCATTCTTTTGCTGTGAGGATAATGCAGTTGTTGCCTCGGTTTAAAGCTTTGGTTGGCAGCATGTTTGCTGTAGATCCTCTGCTCAGGCTGGGGTCTGACATCTGCTCAAATCTCTCCTTTTGTGACCTGTGAAATCCCTTGGTTTTGCAAATCAGCTCTAGAGTGAGGAAATAGTAAACATAAAATTATTGCTTTGAAACTAACTATGGTTGCACTTTGGTTGTGCTAATATAAAAAGTATGGAATAAAGTACAGTTCCATTTAATCTGTAAAATATGCCAACAAACCCTCTGGGTGTTCTTCCGAAGAGGTAAATTAGCAAAATCTTGAGAAGAAAGTTTTCCACTGTTTGTTCAAAGTAAAATTCAGGGAAAGAGTAATTATCAGTTAGAGGTGGAAGGGATATGGAACATTACCTTTATATCCTTCCTATAAAACACAGCTTTATCTGCTCATACACCAGTGTTACACATAGATTTCTTACAAGACCATGTGAGGAATTTCTGTAGAGACCAAGCTGGTGTAAAACGATGGCCTTGAGTTCTCTTAGAATATTTTGGCATTAGCTGATTTAATTGCATTTACCGTAATCTCTGTCTAATCTCATGACAGCAGTTCGTATCACTGCACCTGTGAGTTGTTTGTAAATGTTTGATGCAGAGAGGTTTCTTCTGTTTTCTGGTAGTAAACTCAATTAATTTGTTGTTGTTGTTCTCCCTCTTCTCCCCTGTTCTCTCCCATAATTATGTCACGCATTCATTTCAGTAGATGAATTGCTTAGAATACAAATGTTTTTGGTAGAAGCATCAGGAATTTTCATTTTAGAAAACTGTCACCCGGTCTGTGGTCTAAATGGCTGCTAATGCTGGTCTTTCTAATCAATCTGTTATGATCAGCATTCCTTTGCTGATCTTGGCTGGCATACTGTGGATTCACTGTCATGACCCTGCCTGTGGTCCTGAATGGTATCTCCATCATGAAATTACTCAGTATGGAAAATGATATTCCTTCATTCACTGCCCTACAAGCTTTTGGAGATGATGGATAGCTTTCCACCCAGAAGGCATTTTTTCATGCATTCGGTCTAGTGCTATGCATTAATATAAATAGAAGAATTTTTGCATGATATTTCTTCCAGGGGGAAAAAAAAAAAACCAACAAAGAATTCCTTTTAATTTAAGTTAGGATTTGTCTGTTGAACTCCTATCAGTATATTTAACATAATAGAAGAACGTTGTGGGAACACCATATCAAACCAGCAATCTATCCAGGTCTGTATTCTGACTGTGGTCATTACTAGATACCTACAGAGAAAAGAAGAATGGGAATGGGGCCAGGACAGGGTTATCTTTCCTCACCGTGCCTGCTGAACATGTGCCAGCCATTGATTTAGTCTGTGGATCTGGATGCTGTATCTAGAGCACGGTGTTTAAGACTCTCCGTGGACCTGTCCTCTGTGGAGTTGCCTAATTTCCTTTTTAGAACCCTCCTCTCCTCTGACTTTGAGGGCCTCTTGTTGCAGTGAGTTCTGTGATTTTAATTACACACCATATAAAGGAATCTTTTTGTTTGCTTGAAACCTGATAATTTCATTGGGAGCCCTTTGACTTTGTGCGATAAGAAGTAGAAAGTAATTTTGCTGGTTCCCATCCCCAGGCTCTTCATAATTTTATAGTATCTCTGTGTGTACTCTCCTCCCAGGGTGGAGAGCCCTGTTCTCTTGACTCTCTCCTCACGCAAACACCATTCCATGTGTCTGATGAGCTTTATTACCCTTTCCTGTACCTCTTCGATCCCTATTAGCTCCTTTGGGAAATGGGCAGAGGAAGGGATGGTCTTAGAATAACATGGAGTACTCCAGATGCTGGGACTTGGATTTTTATTCATTGTATTATTACTTCTGTTTTTCACAAGCTGCATTTTTTTTTTTTTTGGGGGGGGTGCTGATTTATGGCATCACTTTTTTCTTTATTGTTTATTTTTTTGTTTAGACTGGAGTCTGTTTAGGTAATACGTACAGTAAAAATCTGAACGGAAAAATCTGAGTATATTTTATTACTATGTTTTCTATTGTGTGTCCTGGCTTTGGCTGCATCTGCCTGGCCTGTTTCCCATTACATGGGAAAGGCTGGAGCAAGATGCTGAACTAAGCTAAGATGGGCCTGGCTGATTTTGGGGCCAGAGATGACACCATCGAAGTCTGTAGCCGCTGTATCTGGGTCTCAGTGACCTAGATGTGGGTTTAAATTATATCCTTCCCTTCTTAACTACTGTTTGGGGATCAGTAATATCTCAAAGAAATCTTGGCTTGGGCAAAACTTGTGGGCTGAGTAGAAGGGCAGAATCCCCTCGTGTCTATGCTCTGTCAGTCAGGGGAAAGCGTTACCTCTCTAAACCCAAGGGCAGAAAGTTTGAGCATTTGCCCAAATTCACAAAATAAAATCTGATATAAAGCAGAGATTTAATCTGGGATTTCCCAAATCTTAAGCAGATCTACCTCAGTAAAGGCTTTGTCCTAGTAAACCGACAATTTCTTTCTTAAAATTTGCTGAAAGGATAGAGCCCCCCTATCCTCCTCTGCTTTCCTGGAAGCTAAAAGCTTCAGCATTTGTCGCTTTTGAGTACGAAGATCTAGGCAGTGCAAGCCATGATAGTTGCTGTCCCAGGGCCTTCATGTCAGTATTTGTTGCATTATTTACTTTGATCTGGTTTGGCTTCTTGACTCCATCAAAAGCGCCTTTCAATGTGAATTAATTAAGAAAACTGTATTTTCTTCTTTCAATTGCCTTTAAAAGGAAAATGCTCCCAGGTGGCATTAGGGAAGGAGAGAAGTGTTTTTTTTTTTTCTCTGCACAAGCCGTGATTTTTGTCATGGACCAACGGCTTTCTCTGCCTTCCCTTACACTTTGGGAGTCCGCTGTTTTTATGGATTGAAGGTGCTTTTTCCTGGGAGTTTGGAAATGCCAGAACTGAATGAGACCCCTCTGTGGCATTCCAGCCCAAATGAGCAGCTTTCTCATAACGAAGATGACTTTAATATTGCAGCAGAACACTCAGTTAATTATGAGGTGTGAATAAGGAATATGTTTCACAGTACCTTGGCAATTTTCTGAGTTCACTGATCTGTAAACAAGATTATTCCCTAATAGTCCTTCATCTCTGCCATTATTGCACAAGGATATTCAACTTTAAATTAAATTAAAAATTATCATCGTTAAAGTTAGTTGAGCCATGGCTAATCTTTTGAGAATGTTTCCAGGATTAACTATTTTAAATTTGCTCAGTTACGTGGGGAAGAGAAAATTTTTTGTCATTCTTCCTGTGCCATTTTTATAAAGACCACACTGTAGGAACCCTCTGCTGGGAAATATGAATTAGACCAGTTTTTCTTTCTTTCTTTTCAAAGTCCTTGACACTTCAGGCAGCTGATGTTTTAGGGGGGGAAGTGCTTCTTCAAGGTACGTGGTAGTTTTTTTACAGTTCTTTCAGCTTTTGCTAACCCAAGAACAAGGGACTAAATTTGGTTCCTGACTGCCAGCTGTCCAGCCCAGCTCTGTCTGTGGCCCTCAGCCAGTTTGTATGGGATGGAAATGACACAGGCTACTGGTGCAGAACTGTCACACAGTTCGTGATCTCTCTGGGTTCTGCAGAGCTGCAACTCCTTGAAGTAATTTTTATCATTACTTGAGTGTCATTGTAGGTCATATTTTTGAGGTCAAGAGGGACCATCTATGATCATCTTATCTGAACTAGAGCATGGTGCAAGAGACAGAGCTCCATGTAAAAATTGCTGCATGAAGCCTGCATTTCTCTGTGAGCTGTATCACACATCTTTCAGCAGCCCTGAATTTAAAGACTTGATATGATGGAGTATTTGAAATAATCCTTCGGTGGATGGTTGCAGCAGTATGCTATTCTCACTGTTAAAAATGTGCCTATTTCTAGTCTGATCTATCTAATTTCAGCTGCCAAGCACTGCATCTCATTATGTCTTTTTCCAGTAGATTAAACAGGGCTCTACTTGCTGAAAGTTTTGCAGTCTGTGATTGTTGTTTTATTGTTCTTCCAGACAGACTAAAGGCTGGGCTTCCTCTGGGTACATCTACTCAGTAGTTGCTGTTGTGATGTAGTTTACGTATTTGGATTGGAACAAGTTTCAGATTAGATAGTTGGGTCCTGTTAATAATATGTCTGCACTGGCATGGAGATTAGAGTGGGTGAAGCAAGCTCTCTAAGCATTTGCCAATCTTTGTTTCCTTTGTTGTTGTTTTTAAATTTTTTTTTCCTTTGGATGTCATACTAAATTGTTTGACAGCAGTAAAATACAGTTATGTTTTGCAGCACAAAATTGGCACATTGTGAAAGTCAGCGCTTTGCTGAGTAAACCCAAATTGATTAGAGTAAAATTAGCGTATCTTTGATTATAAATCCCTATGGAGCAAGAACAAGCTCTTCCCATGTGCTTGTGTTTTTAGCACAACAGTGTTTCAATCTTAATTGGAAAATTAGTCATATGAGGAGGTGCGCTTGATCTTGCATCTGCACGCACAGATGACATTTGGATGGTGTGCTGCTCCTGATCTCAGGAGCGCTGCCACGCCAGCAGCAAACGCAAGTGCTCAAAGTCTGGAGTTGACATTTGGTCTGGAAGGGCTGGGCTGTGCGTGAACACGTGGTCTTTGAAATGCTGCGCTGAGCCCCTGCTGACTGTGGTAAAGTTGGAGAAAAGGGAGTGGAGAAAATTTGGAATGATCATCCCTTTTTACACAAGATTGTCCCTCACAATATAGTTCCTAGCAGGTTTTACATTGAATTAACTTTTAGAAACCAGAAAACATATAGATTGATATCTTTATTTCACACCCAATATGTTTGCTAATCAGGAAGGATAATTTCAGAGGGGAAAAATGCCTTCTGCTGAGTTGCTTGCAGCCTTACCTAGAGTGTGTAGGAAGCTGTCAGGAAAGCAGGGATGTCAGGTGTTGACCTACATGGATGATGCTTCATTTGCGAGATTCAGTTAGATTAAAGGGCAAAGTAATATGATTAATTTGGCTTCAGGTTCACTGTTTAAGAATGCATAAGACATAACATCTGCATTGTGCCTTTATACCAGCTGAGACTGTGACCCAGCTGTTAGACTAATCTGTGGTTACCATTATCTTTTACATAATGACTTTTCATATTCTCATACTCGATTTTTTTAAGCATCTGTCATTACCTCTCCCGAAACCCCTTACAAATTAGAGGTGCATCTTGCATAACTGAAGAGCAATTATTGTTCCATTACCAAGTAATGAAGTGCACACTTGTATGAAAAGAACGATGACTCAAGATTTGATAAAGTTCAGTACGATTCCTAAGATAATTTCTGGAAGTGTTTTCTGCCTTTAAAGCTTATATTTTAATAGGTGGCAGATTCTATATGCAGTATCTTACTTAAAAAAGTATTAAGGAAGAAAAAACATATGTGAGAGCTTGAAAAAGGGAGCTGTTTCCATATCAAACTCAAGTCAGAGGTTTTGAACAAAAGATGTCTCCCTGCCATGGGCACACCAGAGTTTGTGATTACTGATGTTGATTTAGTGTGGTGATTCCATGTGTTCTTGTGCCCCTGGTAGTTCTGTCAGGACATGAAGGAAACTTCAGGGAAGGCAGGAGTCCTGGGAATTCAGTATGGTGTAGTCATCCTCCAAATTATGTTTGAAGAAGACTTTAGTTTTCATAGAATCATTAAGGTTGAAAAGGACCCTCAAGATCACGGAGTCCAACCATTATTAATCCAGCACCACCATGTTCACCACTAAATCATAGCCCCAAAGTGTCTTTTGAACACTTCCAGGGTTGGTCATTCTACCACTTTCCTGGGCAGCCTGTTCCATTGCCTGACCACACTTTCAGTGAAGAAATTCTTCCCTGATATTCAGTCTAAACCTTCCCCGGTACAACTTGAGGGCATTTCCTGTTGTCTTACCACTTCTTACCTAGGAAAAGACACTGACCCCCTGCTCAGTACAACTTCCTCTCAGCACTGCAGGGGTTGTTGTGACCCAAGAGCAGGACCCAGCACTTGGGCTTGTTGAATCTCACACAGCTGGCCTCAGCCCATTGATCCAGCCTGTCCAGATCCCTCTGCAGAGCCTTCCTGCTCTCACAGATCAACACTCCCTCCTAGCTTGGTGTTGTCTGTCCACTGACAGAGGGGAGCACTGAGTCCCCTTGTCCAGATCACTGATAAAGGTATTAAACAGAGCTGGCCCCAACACTGAGCCCTGGGAACTCCACCATTGACTGGTCCCCAGCTGGATATAACTCCATTCACCACCACTCTCTGGGCCTGGTCATTAGCCAGATTTTTACCCCACGAACAGTGCACCTGTCCAAACTGTGGGCTGCCAGTTTCTCCAGAGAAATGCTCTGGGGGAACAGTGTCAAAGGATTAAGCAAAGCCTTTTCAACTGGATAATGTTGCAAGGCTCTTGAGCGAGTCCAGATGGTGCTCCCAGGGCCTGCTTTTGAGATGTGGGATTCCCAGTGCAATCACTCGCAGGGTAATGCTCTCTGCCAGTTAGGAATTGTCTTTTTTTGGGCACCCCAAACACTGAGGTACTTAAGCAGGAAATTATTTTGAATGTTTAGGTCCTTATGTTTAATGCTTTTTTGAGTAGAGCTTAGTGTGACAATCACGATCTGCTAATCCCTCAAGCAGAGTCCCCCAGTAAGTGGGACACGTAATCATGATGATTACTGGGTCATTGCAGCAGAACAGCTGGTGTCAATTGCTGTAGTTCTGCTCGTGTTCAGCACAGATGAGGTTTCCACATCTCCAGTGTCCTCAAGATAAGGCTGCAAGCTTAGGGAATGGGTGGTTAGCAGTGCAGATCTCACCAGCTTGCTAAACCTGCCTCTTGAGATTCTTCTCACTTTCTTAAACCAGGCTTGGTGAATTTTAGATCATTGATTTTAAAGGCCTTTTCCAATCTGTCAATGCGAATTTTCTTGGGCTACTTCTCTGATGGGACTTGCTGTGGCTTTAGCAAGAAGGGAGATACACTCTCTGATTCAGTAACAGAAAAAAACCCCAAACCTAAGGAAACCAATACCATCCAGAAGACAATCTGCAAATGGTCACTTCTGTCAAATGAACATCGGGTGGTAAGGGACTAATCAGGCATAGAACCTCTTATCATACACAGCCAGTTATGTAGTTCCTTTCATAGACTAGCTCAATGCTGCATGTGTCCAGTTGGATTGTCTCCAAGGCTCCCCTTGGAAAGCTATTCGTCTCACAAGCTTGCCTGGAAAGCTTTCTTTTCCTTGCCTAAAGGCCTCGATAGCCAATTTTTGCCCACTTAATCCTTGTGTTTGTGCATCTCTTTTATCCTCCTTCCTTTTCCTGCCTGCGTGTTAATGTGTGGGCACACAGAACTAGGGAGACTGTCAAGCGAGGTACAAAACTGGGGTTAAAGTCTGAGAATCCAGCACAACTCTTTATTTCGTAAGTGTTTCTGGGGAGGGGACACAGAAGATTACCATTTCTTGTTACTAAGTAACATATTAACCTTCTTACTGGCTTTGTCTAGGCAGGTTTTGTGCAGTGACAATGGCTGAGACTCTCCAGAGAAGCTGCCTTTGCTTTTGCCAAAGAGAAGTGTATGTCTGGAGTGCTTGTTTTCATTTTTATTTATGTCCTTTGGTCAAGTGCCATGGGAATCTCAGCAGTTTCAGAAACTTAAGCTTTTCATTCTGACTTGCAACCATTTTAAGAAAGCACAGAACAACATACATCAGCAAGTGCAAATGTAAAAGATTAAAAAAATACCACCAGGATCCCCACCAGGTATATTTAAGGTCATTTTATAGGTGAGTGAAGCAGTAGAGAGCCTCCTGCTTCATCTTGGTAACTGGCATGCAGGAAAAATGAAGTTGAACTGTTTTGCATAGTAGCTTGTGCTCACGCCATGTTGTACACTAGTGCAAAACATGTCTAAGTGAGATGAGAACTGAAACTTAAAAACTGGACCAAAAATGTAAATATCAACACGTTCCCCACATGCTAGTGAAGAAACTTGCTGCTTCTTGTTTTCTTCTGGACTCCCAGAGGCTTTAGTTCTCATTCTGTCAGGCCTTTTGGAGATCACAGCTCTCTTTCCACGAGTGTGTTGGATAGGCTTCCTTTGCCATGCCCATGGGGTGCTGCTTGCCCGTTATGTCAGAGTCTGAATGATTGTGAAAATGATTTTGCCTGTAAGCAGAGAAAACATACATCATAGTTTAAGAAAAGGATGATTGTCTTTCCTTTCCTGGTAGTGTACTTCTGCTTCCCAGAGAGACATCTGGCTTTTTTTCTGTCTTTGCCATGGGTTTCTATCCACGAAGTCCGATGGAAAGATTGCCTGTTACTGGACAGGAGTGATTTGCTCCTTTTTGTCTGGACAGTCTGAAAGGGATGCTAAATCTCCAGGGGAAGGGTGTGCACTTCTTTCCTCTCTGTACCCCTTGGAAGATGTGTAGACACAGTCATCCCCACGCTTGGCCCAGCTCCAGGGCTGACTGACTTTTCTTCAACCATGAGGTGAAGTTGGGCTCTTTCCTTGGCTGCAGCTGGCCTCCACGGACACTTGAGACAGTACAGCAGCTGCTGTTGGATGGGCTGTAGTTCAGGTTGCTGCAGGGTGAGGGAAGTTCTCTGTGGGCCGGGTAGTTCTGTCCGTCAGCTGCCGAGCATCAGCTTCAGGCCAGTGGCTCTCCAGCTCTGACTAAGAAGCGCCCATCACTCGGCAATGGTACCAACTCCTTTTAGCTGAAGGAAAAAAAGCCAGAGAGGAAGTAACTTGGAGCTGCATATATTAGTGGTCTGAAGTGTTTCTGGATCAGAGGAGACAAAATAAACTTTCTGCATGAGCTTGGCTGTGTGGTGCTCGGCTCCCTCACCATGCTCTGACAGCAGTGTGATATGAAGGCATTTGACACCTTTCAGTATTGGCATCAGGAAGAGACTCAGTCGTCTTAACACCTCCTAGCAGTTGGGTAAGTAATTTCCTGAGAGCAGAGGAAGGAATGTTGTCCTCCCGTCTCCCTGGCAGGCTTTGGGAGGTGAATTCTTTTGTTTTGGAAACAAATTTGATCTGAAAAACATTCTTTTCTATAACAAAAATAGACTCTGTGATGCAGTCTCTCGACCTGATGTGAAGACTGACCATTTCTGTTGCAAGGAGGAGCCTTTGGTGTCAGGCAGTGGATGACTTGATGCATGGATGCCACACTATCTGCTCCGAGTAACAACCATGGTGTCAGTTATGTACTGAGGTCCAAAGAGCTGGAAGGGTACAAATGTGAGGGGTTACAGATTTCTTCTTTGCTCTTCTGCTGTTCTTGTTCAGTAAAATCTATTATATGCAGCTATTTATGTTATGAAACTGAGTCCAAGCAGCTCTGCTCCCCGCTTTCACCTGCTTTATTCCTCCTTCCTGCCCACATGCTGTGCTTGCTCTGGGTGGCTCAAGTGGATAGAACCTTTGCTTAGGATGTGTGCCAGCCTCCTGGATAGAGAATCACAATGTTTCCTGACCTGCTGCCTTCAGGAAAGCATCGTTTTTGTGCTGAACTCACAGCTCTTCAGGTTGTCTTTTTTGTCTGCAGGAGTACTGAGCAGTTACCAGTCACCAAGAACCTGCTTTGGAGTATTTGTTTTAAGGGAAATAAAAATTGCAAAGGCAGAAAATGATGTCTGATGTGAAGAAGCCCCTTTATTTTCCTTTCTAGCCCTGCCATGGTGGTAAGGATGTATTGTGCGCTTTCCTAACCTTAGTTCACTTTGATGGAATGGTGTTGATGTATTTTGAAGTAATGAGTGTGTAAAATTCAGTAGAAATCAAATTGTCCCTTTAGTTCTACTTTTCTTTTGTCCACAAATTTGTACAGCAAATGGCTGTATATTTATGGATTAGGTACTATCTTCCCAGAAGACACTTAAGAAATTAAGACACACAGACCATGTTGCAAATTGCATTTAAATAGCTATTGCCTTATTTTGCCACACTTGAGTGGGAAATCATGCTGCAGAGAGGAATAATGGCTGCATGATAAATCTCAAAAGAAGTACAGATGAGGCGTCCTTGTAATGAGAGACGACAATCAGCAACTGCTTTGTTTGGGATGGTGCGGATGGTGCATTTGGATGCAGCAATTGTGTAGGTGTGGTGAGAAAGCAGGGGAGGGCCAGGAGTAAGGAAACCGACTCCTGAATCACCATTTTCAATCTCAACCAACTTAACATTGCATAATAGGAGCACAGTCTAGCAAAAGCACTGCCAAGAGATAAAATGCTGGGTTTTACTCTTCCTCCTGCACCTCTCTGCCCTTCCAGCATCCCCTCTGCTGTTCTCTGCAGCACACTTTCTCTGAGATGCTGTCAAATTTTTTGTCCTTTTTTTTTGGTGGCGAAGTTTTCCTTGCTGTGAAATAAAAGATCCTGCCTTACTCCCTTCTTCTTGCTGTGTGAGTTTTAATTAATGTTTTTGCAAAGCATGTTAAGATCCTTGAATAGCAGTGTGGTTTTGGCAGTAGTTCAGTCTCCTGGAGAACAGCGTATGCCTTGGAGTCTAGGAAAAAAAATAATCTAGCAGGTTTTTAGGTTTAGAAATAGACAGGTAAAAAACCCACACTTGGTGGGTTAGAAAACCCTGCTTTTCTTTAACTCAATGTAATCTGAAACTTTAGTCTCCTGAAAGAAATTCTTCTTTTTTTTTAATAAGTAAATGGAGTCTGGTGTGCTTCTTCCTGAAGGTAGGAGTCATCCCTATTGAAATCTTAGGAACAATGTTCATATTGCACTAGTTTATTTCCGAAACGGTATTTCCTTACGCAGCCTTCCCATTCTCTATTCTCATGATAGAAATTAAAAGGAAGCTTTGAAATGTGTCAGCTGTTGTCTTAAAAGATAGAGCATATCGGGTTTTTTTAAGCAGTTAAAGGAATGGAATCCACAAAACCTTCTGGATCACTTTCAGTCCACAGCAGGGTAAAGATCCTGAGTGTGTCCTACATAAACTATGCCAGCTCAGTCTGACTGGGAAAGCCATTTTTCCCAGTCTCTGTTATGAATGGTTTGAAGCAGGTCTCTGTTTCAGGTTGTTACCACAGTGCTGAGATGTAAATCGGCGGCAGGACAAAACTGTGAAGAGGTCACCCACTTCTCGGTGTTGACCCAAGCGTAAGAAAGGTGTTTGCAGTGTTTGGGGATTTTTTTGGCATGGTTGACTTGCTTACAAAATATGCTTAGGGAAACCAGTGTCAGGAATGTTAGGAGTCACATCTGTGGTTCCTCTAAGATGGTTAGCTTCCTTATGGGAACAGTTCTGCATTTTCCACACACTTGCTTTTAAAAGTGTCCATGAAGCAGCTTGAGGACATCTCGGAGGCTGGATAACTGGTGCTTCTGGAAATTGCAAGGAAGCCATTTGGGATTCAGAGCTGCTTGTTACAAGATGTTTACTTGCTGGTTGCGTTGTACCATGCACACACACTAGCTCCTTCTTTGGAGAGTGCAAGGAATTTTGTGTCCTATGTCCTCCCATTTAATTTTCAGTGGTGGTGATGTTGCCATTTTTTTTGTGCTAGGCACTGCTGTGGATTGTTTCACCTGCCATTCTGGAGGTGAAATCCTTAAAACTTCTGAGGGGAGGTATGACCATGGTCTGTATGTTCCTGCAGAGCCCTTGGATAGGCAGTGTGGTAGACTGTGGGATGGACAGCTTGCCTACAAACACACAGACAGGTGACAGTTACCAAAATGTGTGTCTGAGGAGAAGCCCAGCAGTGCAGCTCAAGCTGAATTCAGCAGTGATTGAGGTGTGGACCCTCTGGTGGGATTCAGCAGCTGTGGGGCAGCCAGGGGCTCCCCCTCAGACCCGAGGCATGTGGTCCCAAAGAGCCTGCCCAAGTTCAGAATCTTGGGAACTGTTTGGTCCCTGGGGTTTGGCTGAAGCAGATGGCTGAGGTGTGATTGCCTTGACACAGACAAGCTGCAAGCCATAAAGCAAGTATCTCCACCCTGTTTTTCCAGAGCTGCCTCTGCCAAAGTGCTGTAAGACTGGCTGGCACTTGGGATTCTGGATAAGCTCTCATCTGGCCTTCTCATTATTGATTTTAAGCATGTGTTACCATATCAACGTTATTTGTAGTCATCTTATTTTTTTTCCCCTGTCAAGAGGCAGCCTGTCTATTTTGCTGGTATTGTGAGATGACAGAAGCTTTTCCTTTTATGAATCTGTATCTTTGACTGACCCACACAGCAGCAAAGGGAAAGCTAGCCCTGTGCTTTTTGAGGCTCAGCAACACGTTTTTCCATCAAAGCTGGCATCAGTTGCTGTGAACTCAAAGGTAGGTTTGCCAGAAAGGTGAAAGTATCTTGCACTCTTGTGCACAAGAAATACCAGACCCTGCTTTTCTCCAGTAGTCGCTCTAATTATTTTTGTCATGCCTGAGCTGCATCTGGGCCGCGTGGGGTTTGAGGGACTGAGTCCACAGGAGATGAGCTCTCTGTTGCTGATGGAAAGAAAGAGGGTCCCCAGAAGATGACTCAGAGGGGAGGATGGCTCTGCACCTCCCCATTCACTACTGATCGAAAAGGGTGCGTGGGGTGCTCGTTTCCCTTGACGAAAGTCAACCTTTCTGAATACCCCCTCTGCTGCCACTGTTCTTGCAGGGGTTTCTAACAGCTTTCACCAGGATTTTAGTGTGTGCCTTGGGGTGTTCTGTTTTGTGAGATTAATCTGTCCAATTTCCACTGAGCACTGTCCAAGGCAGAGCAGAGAGGGCAGGAGAGGAGGGGGTGATGATCCTGAGCAGTGATGTGCTCACACGAGCATTGTAAATCCTGAGTGCTGCGTTGGTCAGTGCCAGGAATGCTGGCAGGACACTGATGGATAGCACCCGGTGGGATTGTCTCATTCTTCATCAAGTGCTGGCTCTCTACCAAGAGTTGTTCTACAAAATAATCATAAAGAAGGGGAAAGAAGTTATGGTTCCTGCAGTCAAGTCAGCAAGAGCCAGCTGTTGACAGAAGTGAGAGCGGAACGGGGTCTGTTGGGTTTTGACTTCCTTTACCATAACTTGCTGGATGCTGATATTATTTTTATCAGATCTGGCCTTGCAGAGTCAGGAAGACAGATCAGCAAGAGAGAAAGAGAAATTGAAATAAATGAGGTGTCTGGCATGTTGGATTTTTAAAGTGAGCTTGTGTGCAGCTGGGAGGTGGTTGGCTGAGGCAAGGGGTGTGAGACGGTACAACACAGTCCCTATTCTGCAGATGTTACTGGAGGGCAGACACAGGATCCTGATCAGATGTTTGCATCAGGTCCAACCCCACAGTTGGCCATCAGCCTTGCTCTGTTTCCAGGGACAGGCGCAGGGCACAGAGGGCAAGGAACCAAACCAGAGGGTGGCCTGCTGACCTCAGAGGAAGTAGGGAACGCAAGCAAGCTCCTGCTGATTCCTAGCAGGGTGAAAATTAATTTAGTAGATTCATCCCAGTGAAAAAAAACCCCAAACACCTAGACATCCTAGAAGGCTGTGCTTAAATGACGCTGGTTTTTATTAGCCCTAACCATCTGCAAACCCATTTTCCCTCCCAAAATGCAAAATGAAAAGGAAAAGAAAGCATTTTTCAGTGAACAACATGTTTTGTTTCTATTTTGGATGCTGTCTAAATAAGAAATGTAGAAAAAGAGCTAGATTCAGTAACAGTCACACTTCTCCCAGGGGTGGAATAGAAAAAGGAACCTATTTAGAAGTTCCTTCTTATTCCCACCAGCCTGGATTGCTGAAGGCTGGTCAATGCAACTCCATGTATTTTCTTGTGGAGCTTATGAAAGTGCAGTGTGGGGCTGGCAAAGCTATTTGCAAATCTGGCTTGAAATAACTTAAAAGTTTCAACTGAAACAAACACTTCTTTCCTCTCCAAGCATTTTAGAAATGTTACTGCTTCCCTGCGAAACTATCAGTATGGCACATATAATAGCTAAGCTTGTGTAATAAAACAGGAAAACCAAAGGAGGCAAAGAATCAGCTCCTCTTCTCTTTGGGAATTTCGGAGAATTGCAGGCATTTCACTCAGCAGCAAAAGCCACCTTTTGAGCTGGGGCAGAGTGGGGTCAGTTCAGCGCTTTCCTGGGGAAATATAAATTTATACCTGAGCGTTTGCCTGCTGTGGTCAGTGGAGTTCAGGGTGGTCAGGGAGCTCAGAGTTGCCCTCTGGTCCTTCTCTCTATTTTTCTCATTTGTGTAAGGTATTCGTTAATCCATATTTGCAAATGGTTGCAGTAACTTCCTTTCCCCTTCTGTATTCCTCCTTCCTCCCCCTTCCCGTCTCTACATTAAATGCTTGAGAGTAGATTGGTAACTCTGCTTCATGGGGTACCTACAGCACTCATGGCTGACCTTCAGAAGTTTTCTTTTTTTTTCCCTTTTCAATATGTTTATAAAGAAGCCAAATCATTTAAACCAGCTGGAAGATCCCTGAACTGCTACGGCTCTATAATGTTCTATAATCATTTCCCTCCCAGCTTATAAAACTGGCTCTCTCTAGTTTACTGCCAGGCCCTTTCATTGCAGAGTGAAATAATAAAGGTCTCTGAGGACTGTGTGCTTCTTAACTCTCTGAGAGATCGATGGGATCAATTTGCCTCTGTGTGTTTCGATGTCTCTGTCCTAATTCTGGAGACAGCTGCTCTGGTGTGCTGTCAGGTGGCTGTTCGCAAAGGGAGGGACTCCTGGATCTGCTCAGGGCTCTAAAACAAGCTCGTTAGAGTTAAAAACCCCTCAATAACCAAAAAAAAGGGAGCAGGGGTTTATTGTTCTCTAATAGTTACTGGTGAGTTGGGCAGAGCTTTTCTTTGTCCCTGAGGTGAGTAATGGGGTAATGCAGCACGAATGGTTTGGGCAAGAGTTTAAACTCATGCAGATGATTTATAGTGATTTTTGTAATGTGAGTTTTATTAAGTCGCCCGAAGCACAATATGTTCATCAAGGCTTTGCCTTGTTTCACTCCATCCATCTTGTAAAATCCGTTTCTTTCTGGCCCTTGTGAAAAGTGCCCTTTTGTGTCTTCTCCATCATAGCCCTGAGCTGTGCATTTGAGGAAATGAAACCAAAGCAGACAAAACAGCCTTGCTCAGGTAAAGTGCACTTGGCTGAGCTGGTACTTTCTGGAGGAAGCTTTGACAGGCAGCAGCCACTTAGGTAAACTCCACTCCACTCCACTGCTTCTCTGTTCCTCAGAAAACACTGCAGCAACCTCCTGCCCTGAGACATATTTTGGAAAAGGGCCCTTTTGCCTGAGCATAAATAATACATGTACGACTAACCTGAAAGTTTTTTTAATGACTTACAAACAACAGTTTGTATTGACACTTCCCATTTTTAAATTACGTTTTAAAAATCTTACCTTTGTTTTTACTCCCCTGTTCAGCTTCCCGTGATTTGTTTTTGTTTGACTTGTAGGTATATTGGATGCTTTACTTGTTTAATTGCATTTTAACCACAGGAGTGTATGTGATTGGCACTTGGAATAAGTCATTATTTCTCTAGGAATGTTTGTGGAATAGCAATTCTGATGGCTGCTTTATGGATGTTACATTTAATCAATAACTCAACTACAGAAATAACAGCAGCTCTCTGTCTTTCTTGGTTGGCAGTTTTACCCATGCTGGCTGGTACTTTTCTCTCAGT
The DNA here is from genome assembly GCA_013400655.1 of Mystacornis crossleyi. Taxonomy (NCBI): domain Eukaryota; kingdom Metazoa; phylum Chordata; class Aves; order Passeriformes; family Timaliidae; genus Mystacornis; species Mystacornis crossleyi. The sequence continues at coordinate 34,937 of VYZQ01030300.1, forward strand.
TTTTCAACAAGGGCTATTTTTTGTGTTTAATGATAGGATCAAACATATGCAGTGCAACTATTAAAGGGGAACAAGAAAAGAAAAAGAATCTCTTAGTTTAATGCAAATACCTGTTTCCTGTAAGTAAACCAAGCAGGAGTCTCTGGGTTGGTTTTGTTGCAGCATTGGAGGGTAACAAGCCTTGAACAAACTTCCCCATGTGCTTTCCTGCTAGCCAGGCGGGTGATGTGCTTCTAGCACGGGGTGCCTGGAGCAGAGGCTCTCAGGCAGGTGGGAAGGTGTGGTTACTCACTGTCAGCTCCAGCCCCATCCTGTGAAAGTTTGGGGGTGTGTTACAGGCTGTGGCAAAATCCCCAAGGCAGAAGATGCTTGTATTTTTGGCTGAGTGCAGTATTCCATAAACTTTCGTAAGAAAGTGTGCAGGATCTTTCATGCTTGCCAGGCTTTTAAATTTCAGAATTTAAGCCCACTTCTGTGGAGATAGAGTCTACACAATTGCGTTGTTTTGTTGCTACTGCTTATTTTTTGGAAGTTGCCAATGCAGTTCAAAGTGAATGTATCTAAGTGACTTAAAGAAGACTGGAACATTTGTGGTTTTATTTTTCTGGCAATAGATGAGACTGAACTGTGGTCAAAATAGGATAAAATGTAATTATTTTTTATAATTCTGCCAAGTTTCAGAATTATTTTTTTATTGATGTGCTTTTTGGCTTTTACCATTTATTATCTGTTTAGATGAGATACAAAGAATAGCTTTGCAGAGGAAATCCATTTAAAGTAAGCCCCTAATCTTTACCGGCTATTGCAGATTTTAATTTTTATTTTTCACAGATGAACCTTATAATAACTGAAGCACAAATGTATGTGATGAAAGAACCAGTCCATTTTTAATTTGAAGAATTTAAGGATTTGTAGATATTTGTATGGAAAAGCAACAGAGATAAAAGTTGTTGGAAGTATAGTGTTTGGTATTTCATGCCAACAGTAATAGCACAGGCACAATTTACTTACAGGGCTGCTGACAAAAGAAGTAATTGGCTGCCAGTTTTTGAATTGTTTTCTTTCAGATTCTCTCTGTGTTGCAGTATAACTTTGGCATTGACTTCCATTTGATTGCAAACATCAAAAAGTTTCTCTGAAGGGATATCAGCTCTGAAGAATGTTATTTTGATTCTTCACTATATTGCTAACAGACTCACGTCACTCATATTTAAAAAGAACAAGCTATTTTTGAAGATGTTAAAAATAACAGATTTTTTCCTAAGAGAAAAGAGTGAGGAAGGTTGGAGTTTTTTACCATTTATTTTGTATTTAGCGGTGGCTTTGGCATATTTACAGATTGCTTTATTTAATCTGACAGAAGCAAAGGGACAGGGTGGATAAAATGTCAGATTAAGAGTTTTCCAGAAAGGAAGTACCTTCTTCCCGAAGTATTTAGTACTGACATGCACTAAGCTGTGTTTTAAGTTGCTGAAGGATGGGAAAAGTTTTTGGAAAAGGGACCAATTTCCCCCTACATACTAGGTTTTACTGTCCTGAAGATCCACAGTCCTCCTCACCCTTCAAAGCAGTGTGATGACTGCTCCTCTTTTCATCCTGTTACTGCAAAGACAAGCATTCAAATTGTGGATGCCTGATTTTTTCCCCCCCTCCTCAGTTAAGTGAAAAATGTGGATTTAAATTGAATTTTACAAGTAGTTTCAGATTACAAGTAAATGATGTAAGAATAAAAAAAAAAATTCCAAACAAGTAGGTTTTGAAATGAAGCAATACGCTTCAGGCTACATTTCTCAGTGGTTCAGGTGATCTTCTCCCTGCATTTCTTTGCAAATTGTGCCCATATTTCCTTCCGAAACCAGACTTTCGCTTACCAGTTCTACTTGATTTACCAGAAATGCTCACAACTAAACCATTATGTGCCTCTCCAAGCATTTTCAAAAGGTTTTTTTGGGGGATGACCTGACCCCAAATGATGACTTATAAAATAGAATTCAGTTGAGCAAATATATTTAAGAAAAAACCCCAGCAACCCACAACTGAGCATTTGCCCTCATTGAGAGCAGCTTTGCCTGTAAAAGTTTTCTTTCTTCCCCTGCTTCCTCAAGTCAAACTCTATACCAGCAAAATGTTTTAAATTCCTTAAAAAGTTGTTTCAGGTTTAGGATTGGGACCAGCTGACTCTTACCTACGCCTATGCTTCTCATCAGTGCCTATCCCATTTTTAGGGATGATGCATGGAGTACAAAGGATCACCATGACCAGTGACAGTCTCACAGACATTGATTTCTGTGCCCTTTCTCTGCATTTTTTTCGTTTGTTTGTTGGTTGTTTTTCTTTTTAAAGTTTGCTTATTGGCATCTTTGTCAAGGACAACAGCGAAAAGTTAGATCCTTAATTCCCTAATTGCACGTATATAATGTTAAAGCCACCATGGTTCCTTCTGTAAATTGACAGACCAGCTGGACCAGTGTGTGTTTAGTGACATGAAACCTTTTACAGAGAGCATCAAAACAAGGCAGCAGGCTTCCACATTTTTTTATGGCTTGTTTGTAAATTTTTACTGGGACACTTGATTCCCAGGGACACCTCAATAATTTACACTCAGGATAACAGAGCCTTGTGAATGAGAGGAGGATAACCTCCTCCTTTCTTCACATAAAAGCTGTCAAGTAAGGTAGTTTTTTGTGATTAGGAAGTGTTTTAGATACCGTGCAGACCTCGTGCTCCCTGCCTGTGCAAGCAGCCCCCTTGCCAAGCCTGGCCATGCAGAGTGAGTGTGGTCCGTGGATGTGGTGCTGTACCTTGGGGATGGCTGTATTCCAGTGCTGCCAAACCTTCCTGGGCAGCCACAAAGGCAGCGGTCGGCCTGTAGGAGTCCTGTGTGGTTTTGGGTTCATCTGCTCCTGCTAGGCTGGTTCACGGAGAGCACAGCAGCTGCTTTTGCAAGTGGAGCTGCTCTGGGAAAAGCAGGGGTTTTCCTGCTTCCTGTGCTGCAGTCCAGCTCCTGAGTGCTCACTGGGGACACTGGTGAATGGAACTCCAGTGGCAGCAGATTTTTTGGATACTGCCACTGGACCTCTGACAGCAGCAGAGGTCTGAATATTGCCACGTATCTTTTCCTGGCTCATTTTTTCCCTTTCTCCTTTGTGCCTGCCTTCCTTTCTTCTCCCTTTATCCCCTCTCTTCCTTGTAACAGATACTCACATAGCCTCTTCTTCAGACACACATCTTCAGCCCTCTGCAGTCCAAGCAAATGGTCTCCACGCTGGATATAGATGTGGCAGGAGAGAAGTCTCCCATCTCAGTGGCTCTGCAGGAACAGTGCCAGGAAAGTCTGATGCTGTTCCTTCCATAAGGTGTTTGGTAGGGCAATTTGGGGAATTGCTACAGATCTTTAATGAGCATTGCAAATAGAGATCTTTTCCCAGTGGCTTGTCACGTGCCCAGAAACAGTCAGTTGTCACCGAAATCAAAACCAGCAGCATCTCTGCAGTCCCTCTACAAAACAACAAATCCCTGCTCCAAACCATGGAACTACTGAGTTTTCCCAATAAAGTGGTTTCAGAACTTTGTCAACATGGGCAAATCTCTCTAATTGCCTTTTCAGGAAAAGCTAAACTGTTTCACCTGATACTTTTGAGGAAGGAAACAGTTTCCACTTAACATAAACTCCTGAAAGAGAACATTTTCAGCCCAGTTGATAAAGCTTGTCAAAAGCACAAGCAGCTGTAAATAGGGATTTGTAGCTGAATGTGGGGAGCAGCCAAAGCTGCTGTCAGTGCTGCTTATAATGCAGTTACTTGAAATACCTCTGTAGGAGCCCTTCACTGGGCTAGGACAGCAAAAAATGAGCCAATGCCTCAGGTGTGTATGATGCAGAGGAAATAAAATGGCTGAAATCGATGAAAGCTTTAAACTGCAGGCAGGGTGCTTTGGTTTCCCGAGATCTGGCGGATCTGGTGGCCATACTTTGATGAGGTCTTATTTTTCCTGTCAGCCCTCCTCCACTTTGTCTCCTCCTCGCGTTGGTGGAATGTCTGGTATGAAGAGAAACCCTTTTTCATGTTCTCGGTCACATCTTTGATCTGTTAAGTGCATTTTGCTACTTTCCTTTTTTCTCTTTCTATTCCTGATCCCTTACTGTGCCTCTCTCTCCNTCACTGGGCTAGGACAGCAAAAAATGAGCCAATGCCTCAGGTGTGTATGATGCAGAGGAAATAAAATGGCTGAAATCGATGAAAGCTTTAAACTGCAGGCAGGGTGCTTTGGTTTCCCCGAGATCTGGCGGATCTGGTGGCCGTACTTTGATGAGGTCTTATTTTTCCTGTCAGCCCTCCTCCACTTTGTCTCCTCCTCGCGTTGGTGGAATGTCTGGTATGAAGAGAAACCCTTTTTCATGTTCTCGGTCACATCTTTGATCTGTTAAGTGCATTTTGCTACTTTCCTTTTTTCTCTTTCTATTCCTGATCCCTTACTGTGCCTCTCTCTCCTCCTCTCCCTGTTCCTCCCAGTTCTCTTCCTCTACTTTCATCCCACACAGAATGAAGTATGTACTGCCTAAGAGAATAAGGAAAAGCCATGAGTGGGATCACCTTCTCTGCTGTATATGCCCTGCCCTTGCTTTCTCCAAAACTCCAGTGAACAGCAAAAATTCCAAATACGGTCACAACTGAAAATATATGCAAGGAATACATGACATTATCAGTGAAAATGAGTTAAAACAGTTGTGACTTTCATAAAGCCTCTCCATGGCTCCCAAAAGAGTCTGTAAAACTGCTCCTGTTTGTGTGTGTTTATGCATCTAGGTCTGCGTGGGTAGTGGTAGCTGGGGTTTAAGGCTCTCCGGGGAGATGAGGAGCAAGGATGCCACACACATGCTGTGGGGAAGGTCAAGACTACGCATAAAGAAGGAAGCAGGAGGGCTTTTCTTCTCCCTTGCAAAACCTGCAGCTATGAGTGGTATTTTATTTCCCTGAATTGACAAGTACTTTAAGCAAGTTAAAAATGCAGACGTGTCTGGAATATATTGATTTTTTAGTTTAAATTCAGTTCTTTTTACTCCATGATGGATTTTTGTTCTTGTTTTCTCCCTGGGGTATCACATGCACTTTGCCTTCCATGGCTGTCTTCAAGGAGGACTATAGGCTGAGCTAGGTGGAAAAGATACTTTTCCAATATAATATGCAGCTGTCTGAACAGATGATAACGAAGTCCTCTTTGAGTAGGAAAGGTAAGGTGGTCTCTATAGACAGAATATGGCTTCTGTAAAACTTGCTTATTCTCAGCAGGGTAGTCTCTTAAGCTGGTTTGGAATTAGGTGTGCATCTATCAATGACTTAAAGCTTTGACATGCACTTAAAATAGCTCCTTCTAAGGTTAAAAACATTTTTGATTAGCGGTGTCTAACTGTTATCAATAATTAAGAATAAGAGAACAGCCTTGCTTTTATATTCATCCTTATAATATCTTCCTGTAGTGTTAGGGGTTTGAAGGTGCCAGTTCAAAACTCTGGTGGTTGCTGGGAGCTGGATCTGTTTCCCAAGAAAAATATAAATGAGAGCAATGATCCTCTCAAAGTGAAATGCCCTGGCCAAAGCAATCTCTTGATATACCAACACTTGATCTGCTGCATGCTTATCTTGGTCTTTGAGACATTCCTGATGGAGAGTCCATCACAGATCTTAATTGTTTATTCACTTGCCTTGAGAAAGCCTTCAAAGAGAGCACAGAGCAAGCTCACGTTTAATGCCAAAGCTGAGTCAGCTGCAGTGTGGGATAAACCTGTTTCCAGTAGTGGCCTGCCAAGCTCACAGAGCTGTGGCAATGAACAGCAGCCGAGGAGCTGCCCCACGCTGTTCCGTAAGCTCGAGGTGCCTCCAGTGGCACAAGCAAATTAAAAAAGCTGCCTGTTTCCTAGAGAAGTTTGTTTTGATTAACCCAGAGTCCATCTGGTACCAGCGAAGTGTATGTTCCTGTAAACTGCACCATACTGAATTTTACCGGGCCACCTACCCTGCTGTCTTAAATTGTAAAACCTCGGAGTGCCCTGATGATGTAACTGATTCCAGGATGAGCCGTGCTTTTCAGGAAGCCGGGACTGCCAAATATCTGTCTTGGCCTCTGCTCGAACTGCGCGAGAGGAGTCCCTGCATTATTAAGCTTTTCTTGGATTTATTGTTTGTTGTGATTCTGGTTGCTTTGGGAAGTATTCCTGAAAGGCTTTTAAAAGATAGCAAGCAGGCAGTTACAAGCTGGGTTGCTTTGTGGAAAAGCTGGCATGAAGCAGAAGTGGAACCTCTGCCCACAAGGGCTCTTTTTGCATGTGTTTAACAAACCTGACGATCTGGATTTTCTCCTCTAACTTTTTCTTAGCAAAATCTGGAAGATCCACACCTTGAAATGTTGACATTCTCTGGAGGTAGCATATTGCTGTGTGGTGCTACCATCAACACACTTTCCCTAACTACATCCCACACCTGCTCTCACGTGGGAGTGAATGCGTGTGTGTGATCTGGCATGTTTATGGCACCACAATTGTGCTGATTGGGGTGGAGTAGGTGATAGGGAGTGGTTCCCATGAACAGAGGGATGTTTGGCATCCTGGAGAGGCTGGCAAATGCGTGGAGATCTGACCCGTAAATGACTTTCTACAAGGCAGCTGTTAAAAAGGAGTATAAAACCGTTTAAATGTTAAAATAGTAATGTCTTTGCTTCTCCTAGCTAAAGACAAAATTAAGAGCTTTGGCTGATCTTAAGGTTTTCTGAGCAAAGTTCAGCGTAACCTTAGATGCGTTCGCAAGCTGAGATTTTACGTGGAAAAAGCTGCTGCAATTTTACATGCAAAAAGCTACTGCATTTTACATGCTGTTTGTCACTGACATTTAGCAAACTTCCTCAGCCAGGTCCCGTTTGAAGTTTGTTTGGTCTTAATACAAAAACTGTGTGTCATCCTTTCACCTGCACCAGATAGGAGATGTTTTACTAGTTACCTTCCCTGGCACATGTAAGGTTCTCTGGAAAACCACGTGGTTCTTGTACATCTTTGAGGCATCGAGTGTGACCTGTCCATTTATGCCACTCCCGCAGGTCGATCTGATGGGTGGAGAAGCAGGATTGCTGAGCAATGAACCATGTTACCTTTTGTGGTTTCCAGACAGCAGCTGGAACAGCAGTCCTGTGGTTTTCAGGACAGCAGCTTTCTCAAAATGGAAAAGTTTCACTTTTTAATTGAACTGTTCATTGCCTGACCATGGCTGGAGGGCAAACAGATAGCCTGGAGATGATGGCCACCTGACAAGTTTTAGGACACTGATGCAAGGTGATGCTGTTTCTCAAGGATGAAGTTGGCAGACTTTGTGACACTGATAAAAGTGCTCCTCTGTCTGTAATTGAAGCCTTGGAGAAAGAGCTGATCTAGTTGATCTTTTCCCAGAATAATTCCACCCAAAGCAAATATTTGTAGTGGAAAATTTCTGCCTGAAGTGTTGCAGAGAGTTAAAAAGTAAAAGCAAGTGAAAACAGGTTCTTGAAAAGAGACAATGTGATGAATAGAGGGCTCTCCTCTCTCCACTCATAAAAATGTAAACAAAGTGCAACCAAACACTTCCTGCTGCAAATCACGAGGGAGTTGAGTTTCATAAAGGGCTCCAGTAGGGGACAAAAGCCTGGGGTTTGGTCCAAATGCTGTTAAAGTCAGTGAGAGGCTTTCCCTTTGGTTCCGGTGGGCTTTGGAGCCAGGCCATGGTGAGCACTTGAAGGCCAACCTGACCTTTCATGGAGAGACAAAGCTGAAGGCTTAGTTTCATCTCTCTTGTACTTGCTGGAGCCTTGATTAAAATCAGTGGGAACTCAAGGAACTTTGCACTTTGAGGCGTTCAGCCCTTGAAGACTAGTCTGACATTTAAGTCAGGTTTGGTGCTTAAATGTCAACATTTGACAATAAGTAGACACCAAAGACTGAAAGTCATCTGACTTGCTTTACACTGTGTGGTTTAGTTCCCTAGTTTTAGGCATGGCACTTAGGGAAGGTTTTCTGAAGAGCAGTCCCTTTGTACAGAGCATCCAGATGTACTTCTTTCATCTTGGTAAATGCTGCCTCTGTTTCTTGCTGGCTTTGCCTTGGTGCTTTGTTCTGCAGTGTAATCGTTTCTTCATCTCGCCATGGTGACCAGGCTTGCAAACTTCCTACTATAGAAAATTTGAACAAAACCCCAGATATTAAAGGCTCTTGGCTGCATTAGGAAGTGCTTCAGTTTTGTTTTTTCAAAGACTTGAAGGGTGGAAGAAATCAGGTGATAAGACTGTCTTAAGGAATTTGGAGAGGAAAAAAGATGTGTTTTATATGCTTGATGTTCACAGGAGAAACATATGAGGATTTCATGCTTGGAAAGGTAACTTGCTTGAAGGTGTTGCAATACAAACTGCAGTTTTTGTAAATCATTTAAATAGAGTATCCTGATACTGACTGTATGTTATACAGAAGAACCTGCAAATGTTTTCCTTCTGAATTTATTTTACTTGATATTTATAACTTCTTAAAATAAGTTGTCTTTTTTTCAATAGTTTTTATCTCCTATATGTTTAAAATATTCCTGTTGTCTCTTCTGTATTTCTTTTGTCATTGCTTTATTACAATGATGGAGCATCTGTAAGGTTCAATAGAAGTGGAATTATCATGAAATTGATGTCATGGATATGACACTGTTCGTTATATTAAGAAAGTTCCTTAGACTTTGGCAAGTACTTCTACTCTATATTAAAATAAATGCACAGTTTTGGCTCCCAATACAGTTTAATTTTACTCATTGAGAAACAGGAAGGGTTTTATGAACATTCCTACAACAGTAAGCCACCTGTGTGTTTGTGTCTGTGCAATTAATTATCATAGCACTTTGTCAGCAGACTTGTGATGAAACTTAAGCATGCAGAATACACTCCAAAAAAATGCTTAGAATCAGTTCTGCTAGATAGTTTTTCTTCTCTCTAGAGACTGAGCAGAGAGCTGGGAACAAGAAGGTTTGCATTTTAATCATGGTCTAAAATTGAATTGCTCTGTTTGGCTGACCTTTTAAAAATGTGTCTCCGTGTAGTCATCTGGGAGTCTGAAGACAGCAATCTTACTGACACACATGTGGGATTTTTCTGAGGATTAAGGAGTTAATTGAAGATTTTTAAAAAACCCCCAAACAACAACAAACTAAAAAACAACACACCAAAACCAGATTTTGGTGGCAAAACTGCAATGTATTATAGTGTGCATTTTTTAGTGTCAATATTTTACTTATGTGGAAAGACCTTTGAAGAGTAGGAGTGATGTCATTATTACTGCATTTAGGGTGGTTAAATCAATATATACATTTTTCTTCACTTGAAAAATGAGTTAGTGTTTCAAAGTACTTCAACAAACATTTGTTTTCTTATATTTCAGCTACCTGACTGCAAATAACAACCAGAATTTCTTGTATACTGCAAGGCCTTTTTTGAAGAGAGCTGCTTTGGTGATAAGCTACGTAAGTATGAATGAACTTGACCATGTATCTCTGTGTATTTGATGAGAACAAACAATCCATAGTGGTATCCCAAAAGACTCTGAAAACTCAGATGGGAGGTCTTAATACAAAGTTAGGCTTGGAAATTAATCTAGAAAATTTCAACTGGGCAGAAACAAGAATATTACTGTGTTTTCAGTTCAAACCTTCTTTTGATTTATAGTGGTTGCCCTTGCAACCATGTAATCATCTGCAAGCATTTCCTGCCCTAAATACAGGGGACTCGGTGGCACTGGGCTGCCTTGTCAGTGACCTGCTGTTAATGCCAATGCAGGGCTCAGTAAGAGTCATGAGGAAAACTGCTGCTTGATGTGCTCCAAGCGGGACTCAACATGTTGCAGAGGAGAAAACAAGCACTTCCATGGGGGTGTTCTGAGTGTGCAGCTCCCTGTGCTGCTCTAGGAGCCAGATCCCCTTGCTTGTCCCTTGACGAGTGGTAACCAGAAAGGTGAAGAAGTGGCAGCTTGCAGAAATTCTTCCAGGAATTAGGATTGCGCAGAATGAGAAGCACTGATGGAGCTTGTCCTTACACCTATGCCAGCACAGATAAATGAGAAAAACTTTTAAGACAACAGCCATGATTTTCCCCTCTGCATTTAGGTAGAGGTCAACGGCAAAATTCTGCAGTCTACGCTGCAGCAGAGTGCCAGATTTGTCCTTCAGAATGCTGCCTTTGTGGTGGGTACTGAGATGTGCCAGTTGCTGTCAGTAATGCAGACGTGGAAGAGGGACACACAACGTCAGAGCGTGCTGTCTGTGCTGGGGGCTGGCAGGTTTGTCACCCTGAATAAGGTGGCAAACTTGAATTTTGCCTAAATTGCTGAGCTGATTTGCTTTGTGCAGCGTGTAGAGCTATCACAACAAAACATTTGCTGGAGGCCTTAGTTCTTCTTAGTAGTGCATTGCTAACTGAGACGTTCTTCTGCGAAGGTGATCCTCGTGTTGTATTTTCGCCTCTGGATAATGGGAGGTTCCATGCCGATGTTTTCGGAGCAGGACAATCCAGCCTCATTCTCACCATATTTACTGACGAGGTACGATGACAGCAGTCAAACAAAAGTTGTCAAAAGTGTGGTCGTGATGTTACATTTTCCTACACTAAAATGGTTTGCAGATGACAATGAAAAAGACTTGTTTTGTTGTCTTAATTACTTCTCTGTATTGCTCTGTCTAGAATAGAAAGCAACCAGAATTATTCGAACCCCAACGCACATTGCAGGTCCTGTAGCGTTGTATTACAGGTGCTTTCTTACTGAAAAATGTGTGCTTATTTTTATGCAAAGCACAAAGAATATAGTTTAGTTGCCTGAGCACAGGACTGGAAAGCCCAGTAACCAAGGCATAATCCTAAATCTTAAAACTGGCTGCTCCTAAGACGTGGTGATGCCTTAAGTTTTAACTTTTATATTTTTCAAATTCTGTATTGCCTAGTGTATAACTCTGAAGTCTCTTACAGCTTGTTAGCTGCTCTCTTAGGCCAGATAGACACAACAAAGCTTCTCTGGGCTTGCTGTTCAAGGACACTCAGGCTATTCTAGACCTAAAGGTGTAAACTAGGACGGCGAGAGAGGTGGAGAAATTGAAGAAATTACATCATTAGCTAAAGTTTTAATTGGTGAATTTATGCTGATATGCAAATGGACCAAACCTATAAAAGGGTGAAGAACTCGTGACTTGTCCATCTTGGGTTCCTTTTTGGAAGTAGCCTCTGGCTCCCCAGGGTGGTACCTTTGAAGGCCTTTCAAATACATACCTGCCTTTATTCCCTTACTCCTATCTAGTCTCTGTCTAGTTAGCCGGACGAGGCATCAGTGGAAGAGAAGCATTCAGAGTTTTGGCTTCAGCTGAAGTTTGTGTAAAAAAGGGAGTGGTCATGCCTCTTGGTGTAATATCAATGACTGAGCAGTGAAGGTGGAGCAGCTATGTGCACGAGTGTTTGCTCTGTTTAGCTACTGAAAGACACTTTGGAGCCTTCTGGAGGAATTTCCTCATATCTCAAATGAAAATGGGAGCAGTCTTTCCGTGTGTCACCTTCTGGCCTTGCTGGCTCCTCATTCCAACAGTGGAATTGCAGCTGAGACACAGGTTAAGATCAAGCAATCCTTATCCAACATCTGCTGCAGAACTAAACTGCATCTAATTTGGGGAACCTTTATGATAATGTGGCAGCAGCTTCTATTACCATCAAGGCTAAAAGTGCTTCCAGGAAGCACATTGTCTTGTTTGGAAAGCTCTGACGTGTTTGTTTCTGGTGGAGTTATTAATACCAGACTCGGTGCAACACAGCATGAAGGATTTGCTGCTGTCCCTTTTTGATATGTTTATGCTGAGATGGGGGTCACCAAGTCACAAATTATCCTGGCCTAATTTCAGTCACCTCTTCTGTGCTGCACATGTTCTTTTGCGTGTTTGTCTCTTTGCCTCTTGTAATGACAGGGGAGGGTTTTTTAAACCCAAAAGCTAAGTCATTCCCGGAGTATGAAACAGTGACTATTTTTACCACTGGCACTGTAGATTTTATTAGCAGCCTTAGGAAAAAAAAGCCAGAGTGCTGCTGGCTGAGGTCCTCCACTGGCCCCAGCAGCAGCCCTGGCTTCACCTGCAGTCCAGCAACACGTATCTACTCCAAACCTAATTAAGGAAATCCATTCCAGTAAAAAGCAGTATTACTGTGCTGAAGGGATTCTAAAACCCTTTAATTATCCCAGTTCTTCCACTTCTGCTGAGCTTGATATTAATCCTCATTTTAGTCAATTTATCCAGAAGCCTTTATCTTCCATTCAGGAAACCCATCCCTTCAGCAGGTCTCAGTTTCAGTCCTGCAGGTACACTGAGACCCAGTGACTGTCTCTGAGCTAACAGCATGTGATGCACCCTCTGACCACAGCCCTTATCTTGGCAACAAACCTTTCCGAAACTTCCTCCCCTTTCAGACTCAAACTGTAACTCTCACCTGAGACTTTATCTTACCGTGGTCAGAGTGGAAGCTATTGCTGCTGAACTGGCATTGTGCCAGTCATCCCAAGTGCAGGACTGGGATGTCAGCTGGATGTAGCAAACTTCAAGTGGCACAGGTGTGGTTTCCAGGAAGGTCAAGGAAGGTGATTCTGCTGTTGTGAGACTTCTCCTGGCACACTGCATCCAGCTCTGGGGTCCTTGGCACAGGAAATACGTGAACCTGTTGGAGTGAGTCAAGAGGAGGGCTGCGGGAGCATTTGTGTTTATGGTCCAGCCTCAGAGAAGCTCCTAAGCAGCATGTGTTCCTCAACTGGGAACAGCTACAGTAGCAGCAGCAGATGAAGTGCTGGTGTGGGAAGCTTTTAACAAGGTTTTGAAGGGAATAGTTAGGATATAGCACTGAAGTCAAGATTTTAATTGCACTTTGAGTTGAGTTGGGAAGAAGGCAATGGAAGAGCTAAGTTTGGCGTCAAGACCAGAAACTAAAAGAAAGATCAGTTTTGGGTAGTGCTCTTGAAGTGATTACTAACACTGTCACTGTGGCTGAAGCAAGGGTTAGTCTCAGGCAGTGGGCAAGTTGTTTTGTAATTCTAGAGATCATTTAGGTCACAAATGGGAGTTTCTGTTTTCAAGGAGTTGTCTTTATTTGAGCTGGAAATGTGTTTTTTTGCAGGTCTCGCCAGGGTAAATGTTATGGTTTTCAACAGGGTTGAAAATTATTGTAAGACTTGGCCAGCTCTGTCGGACTAGAAGGAAGACTGGTAACAGTGGAATAAAAAAGAAAAACAGTAGTTTGGAGATGTGTGGCAATCTTTGTGAAATCCATGAAGTTAGATCTGGAGCTGGGGTCTCAGCTGACACAGGATGAACCCAATTGTAACTTTTGTAGGGTTTATTGGGGCCAACATTAGGGGTAGGTGTAAGTTAGGGGGTTGAAAAAGTAGTGACTCGTGAGGTCAGAATTTGTGGTCCTTTAGAGCTGATAGAGCGTAAATTACAACACTAGGGGTACGAGAGGTCTGTGCATCCATGATTGTGTGGAGGAGAGGGGCGTGTAGAACTTAGGGTGTATCAAATGAATCTGAGAGGAGACAGGTCCCAAGCAAGCCACGGAGGTGGCTTGCAGCAGGTAGTTTGGGTAGCTGAGCTGGGGAGCTTCTTCCTGCAGGATGCCAGGAGTGTGCTGAACATTTATACAGGCTCAAAGAGAGATTTTCCAAGTCGAAATAAGAAATACAGGCTACTAAATATGCAGAAACCACATCCAACTCTGAAACTCCAGCTCATCCAACTCCCCAGCTAGGAACTGAGGGGAAATTATCATCTTAGATGTTTTACTTGGCACTAAATTTTGGTCATTGCTGGATAGACCTTTGATGTGGCTCAGTTTGGCCTTAGAAAATGCCTATGTGTTCTGTGTAACCTCTCCCATCTTGGACAACACAAATGTATAAATTAAAGTAGACGGATAATGATTTAACAATTGAAATTTAACAACTGAAAGGCTAAATATGTTGAAGTAATGATGGTTTTTAAGTCTTTAAAAGCAGTCATCTGTTCAGCATGCTCACTAAATTACTATTTAAGATTACAAGCGATATTCCCAAATACCTCAAAGCTTAGTGACATAAATGAAAGCCACATTTCCTTGGCCTTTGTTGTGTTGCTTGGCAAAGGTGGTCAGAGAAGATGAGATGTGTCCATCATTCCCTTTCCCACTGGAGGCAGAAATGAAGGTGTTTGGAATCCTGCTATTCCTAAGCCCTGCCATGAAAGCCTGTCCATCCAGGCTGTTGTGCACCGCAGGAAGGATGTACTGTCGCCAGTGGCCTTACCTTAAAGAGCACAGACTTTGATCTCAAAATCTGCTACGGGTAAGCAATATTTGAGATAGAAAACCCAATCCCAAACCTCTGTTCAAACATTCCTGCTTGTATTAGACAGAATTTGAGGTAGAATGCAACTAGAAAGGTTTGGAGAGCTACCCAGCTTTATGTGAACAGTGTACCAAAGGTGCAGCTCCAGAGTTAGGAGGGTGTTGAGTGGAGGGCTGACATGCTCCAGGCATTTTGCACAATGTTTCTTTCTTCTGGTGTTCTTGAGGGGAAAGAATTAGGAGGCCTCTGGATAAACAGATTATATTACCAACACTGTGGCAAGACAAGGGAAAAATCCATTGTGCAACGTGCCTCAAGCTGTGTGAAACAGATTTAATCTTACCTGTAATTTCTAACTAAAAGTCTGTTTTTTAAAAAGCTATGTCTTTGGGAGTCAAGTTACATTAACTTCTGCTGGCATTTGCCTTGTGATCTGTGATGGCTGATCACTCTGGGCATGAAGCAGGTTATTTGTGGTGCTTCCTTAAATAGTTAATGCATTTCTGCTTGGACTGCCTTGAGATAACATTGTCCTGGGGTTGAACTGCTCTCTCTGTAAGCTGGCTTTCTGTATTCCTTTGCTATTTCAATCAGGTAAATGAGAATTCAGTGCTGCAGAAAGCTGAAGAAGTGCTTATACATAAAAACTGGCACATAATCCTTTTCACAGAGATTTATGACTGTTTTCTGAGCAATGCATTTAATCATCCCAATTGTAACTTCAAAGGGAATGAACTACCGAGAGGCAAACCAGGGACCTGTGCTGGGAAAATGGATCCCTGTGCCAGCCAGTTCTGCCGAGGAAATAGAAGTCAAATGTAGAAACTACTTTGGTATGGAGTTTTCATGGACCTTAGGCTAGAAACGAGCATTAAAATAGACCCCTGTGACATATCAGCTCCTAATCAGCCAGGCTTGCACATCTGAGTGGTGAAGTTCTGCCTGGTTTGTCAGTGCTTTCTGTTGTGTGCCCAGAGGTGCTTAAGTTGGGCCCTGCGTGTAATCCCTGCAGGCACCCAGCATTCAGGGATCACTTCTAACAAAAGGGAGAGCACAATGTTGGTAAAAATTGCTCTAATGCCCACCCAGGGGCCAGATAGTCCATACATGAAGTGTGAAGTGTAGTCTTTATTTCAAGGGGTGTTGGGAGTTGGGGGAAGGCCTGGCTGGAAGACAGGCGCCTGAAAGCAAAGGCCACCCTGCAGAGAAGGTGGCTCTTCCAGAGCTGCATGAAAGATTTCAGCTTCTCTCTCATTCAGATGTTCTTGGTGTGGTGAATAGACCCTGGTAGTGCTGCTCTGGGATTTGATAGGCATTTTAATGGTTCATGGTGCTTGCTGCAAGTGCTGGTTACACAACAAGCCTTCCCTGCCAGAGCCTGCATATGGAGTAGAGAGGCTGCGGCCAAAGCAGATGCCATTGGCTGCTACAGGCCGTGCATTTTGCTTTCCAAAATACTTCCACGCAGAAGGGATAGACTGTGGCCAGTCTCTGATGCAAAGCAGCATGCCCAGAACATCCCTTTGGCTCCCACCAGCATGGGGTGGATAATGCTCTGGGATACAATGGGCCATTTCCAGAAACATGAAATCTGGTTTTTAATTTCTTGACGATCTCAGTGGCTGTCCACAGAACCCTCCATCTGCTGCTGTCTCAGTGAGCCTATTCTGAAGCAGTTGCCCATTGCTGGGCACTGCTGGGGAATTTGGGCTGCATGACTCTGGAGTGTGCTGCTGCTGGTGAGGAGTTGAGGATCAGGTGTGATCAGAAGGCATGTCCGGACCCACAGCACATGGAGGTTTGCAGTGCGAGATCAATCCCAAATTTTCCGGCACTGAGATTCTGACAGAAGGCTTGGGTTTCACGGGAAATTCACAGGCTCTTTGAAAGTCTTTACTCTTCAAGAATTCGGTATTTTTCAGATTCTTAGCCATAGAGTTGAAACAGCTGAGAGAGAGCCGTTCACTAGATTAAAGCTCTTCAGGCTTTGTCTAGCTACAGAGGACAACACAGTCTGCTTTTCCCCCTGTGTCCCTGGTGCACACAAGCCCACCTTCCAGAGGCGTTACCGTGCTATTCATCATGCTGCAGCTCTCTGTTTATCCCTGTCTTTGTCTTTCCTACCCCTGTCCTCTACTGATTGGCAGCTCTCTTCCCTAAATGCGGAAGGTTTGATGAAAGGGAATACACAGGTACTTTTCCCGTTGCAAGTATTTTCTGTCTAACTTATACTCACATTTGGTTGTTAAATGCAGTTTGTCTGCTGCGTGTTTGTGTAGTTGACTCCACTATCTCTGAATGAGCTGGATAGACAGAATGGGGATTTTTTTTCTTCTAAGTCTCTGAAAAGAAAATGTTTGGGCTGACAATATACAGAGCAGGAAAATAAACTCGTGTGGGAGGGTATGACTGGACTGGGAGTCCCCAGGGGAAGTGCAAATATACACAATTTGAAGATAGTATCTGAAATACCACCACCTGGTTATAATTGCAGCCACATGTGTCCTAGGAGGACATGACTGTGAAGTGACTCGTCAGACACACTTGGGTTTAGCGCTTTGTAAGAGGATGAAGAGAGCCTTGAGGCGAAATCAGTTCAGCTGTTAATACAAATGAGAAGCTTTTTTCCCTAATAAAAAAGCTCTTCTTACCCTTATAGTGAACTGAAACCTCCCTGAGTGCCTGGCTGTGTGGAGGTCATGTCAGAAGAGCATAAACAGGGTCTGTGACTTCTGAAAGGGCAAAAACTGTATTCCTGCTTCTGTTTCAGATCCCCACCGACTTCATACCACCCCTTCTTTTTTCCCCAAGTACAACTTAAATGCACTTATTCCCTGCCTTCTAGACATATCCATTTTTCCCCCACCAGGAGAATGGTTTGCCTTTGCTTTGCTGAAATTCCCAGTGCTGGGAGATGTTTCCCTTGCAGGTGGGTACCCTGCTGGGTCTTTGTGGGTAGCGTTGTCTGTCTGGGTTGTCCCAGAACTGGGTGGCTGGTAGGTTGCAGCACAATATGCAGTTAGGAAAAATAGGATCACTGGCCCCCACTTTTCCATTCAGCTTCGGTGGGACATGGTCAGAGCTTTGTGATCACTCTTGTAGCACAGTTTTAGAAAGAAATCTATAATCTCAGTCCCTGTGTGCTGTGGGGAGAAAGCTTAACTTCCAAAATCAGAAAAGAAAGGAAACGCCTCATAAATTTCTGTAAATCTTGTATTTTTTTACCTAGTCTCACATTCCTTGTGCTCTGATTGCCTGGGTTTGGCAGAGCTGAGATGAGGGCTTTTCCAAGCTCATTGGTCTCTATTACAGCAAAGGGTAACAGCCAATTCCTCAAGTATTTTCCTGTCATATTGTTTATGGCTTTGAATAGTGCCCTTTGTGTTCATTTTTGCAGCAGAAACAATCAGTTCAGATAGTTGTTTTCTGCAACAAGTTCTAGATATGAGTCATCCTGTATTTATCTCAAAGAATGCAACAGAACACTGAAACAAAAAAAATTTAAAACTAAACAAACTGGATTGCCATGACAACACTGGCTACCTACAGGAGGAACTGTGTTTTTCTGAGCGTGCCAGAGATGATGAGAAGTGAAAAGAACACTTGATACCTACCTGCTGAAACTTGGATGTCCACGTTCAATTTGCAAATAAAAAATTTGCTGCAATGCAAATGCTGTTACCTGGCCTGGGGGAAAACTGTTTGCCAGTTAAGAGGCAGAATCTTCCAGTCACCTCAGCAGTAATACTCTTGATTTTCATGGGATTAACTGAGAGAGTGGGAAATGCTACAGGCAGGGATTTTTCTCCCTTGGAATTCCAGCAGACACCAGAAGCAATATAGAGAAGATCATTAATTTAAAATGTAATTCACTCAGTCAACTAATTAAAAGAAAATACTCTTGTTGCTGTTTGCAGGTAGGCTGCTGAAATGTAATTAGCTCCTGGAGTGATTTCAGAATCTTCAAGTCTTTTCAAAATTTGCAAATTAATTTCTTGAGGTGTCAGCTTTGGTAAGAGGTTTCTTCCAAACTTTCTTCTGTGTCCTCCTTAGGCTTGTGATATGAGAGTCACATAGATGTGAAGGAATATCGTATGCTTTCAAGAGCCATAAATAAAAAGCAGCACTGGATTGTCAGTAACTATTATTAGCATCCTGTTATTTTTCTGTTCCTAGTACCTAGAATAGCAATAGTTTATATTGCTTTATTTTATACAGCCATCCATCATGTTCAAGGGCAGGTTACCAATGCTGAAAGCGTATCCAAACTTTTGCTTGACTCAGAGCCTGCTCAAGGCTTTCTTGCAGCATACAAATGCCTCCAAAAGTCAGGCAGTGCCTTCGTGGATCTTGGTACTGTGACTGCTAATGGCACATCCACGGTCAGTGAAGGGTGCTCGGGCTCGGCCAGGAGATGTGGCCAAGGATTCTCCAGAAAGGTGTCTGCAGAGGCAACCAACTGACTGTACACAGGTGTGGTAATGATTGTCACAGGCTTTAAAATATTTCACTGCTGTTGGAAGAGAGTATTTAAAGACTAATTATTGCCACAGTGGAATGGAGCGATTGTCCATCTCCTTTGGGACCCGCCTCTGGCAGCAAGTTATGCACGTGGCTCCCAAGGAAGACTGAAACCTCACAAGCACTTGGAGATAGACACTTGTTTACAAACCTCTGCTGATCAGCGAGTGTCCTGGACTTGTCTTCCCATCCTCAACAGCAGCTTGTCCTACCTTTCCAGCAGAAATGCATTAACTCACACTGATCTGGCTACTCCAAATACCTCTTAAATTGTTAAGCTGACTCAATTTGTTAGGGCAGCAGACTGTGTTTGTTTATGCTGTGCTGTGTAGGGATATATCAGCTCCTGCCTTATCAGTGAAGATGCAGAAAGCAGCTAGTCTGCCCTTAACTGCAGTGCTGCAGTTTGCAAAGATCCCAAATGTCATCTTGTCCCTTCCTGCCCAGCAGCCCCATCTGAGTAAGCAGGGGAGGGTTTTCTGGTGTGCGTTGTGATTTGCATACTAACTTTCATGAATACTGTGATGCCTATTGAAAATATTAATATGCCAGAGCATAAAAGGACACTCCCTCCAAGAACTGGGCTCTCCTGAAGATCAAGTGCAAAACTGACTCAGTGCTCCTGGAAATCCTGTCAAATATACATACGTGTTGTAACAATATCGTATGTTATGACATTATTCAGATTCATCTAAATGGACATGCTTTTGTTTTAACAATAAAGCTAGAAATGGATCTCAGTTTGGCTTTGAAGTAAGTAGCTGTAAATAAATACCGGCAGCCTTCTCTGAGCTGATGTGTTGAGGCTGATGGAGAAATCTGTTTTATTGTGGCTGAGCAGAGGTAGGTCAGGCCACACGTAATGTCACGAGTGAGTACCTTGGTGTGATTAAGTCTCACCAGATTTTATGTTGCTATGTTCCTCTGTAATATGGGCCAGAGGAGATTGGGTTGGTGACTAGAAAACGCATTTGTTCCTTTAGAAAGAGTGAACAATCAAAATTTTAAGAATCATTTGGGCAAAATTAAGTTATATTTCTGAGGGATGCTCTCTTAAATAGGAACAGGCTTTTTAACCGCTGCCTCTCTTAAGAGAAGATGGATTTTCTCTCTTTCTCTTTTGTTTGGTACCTCAGGGTGCAGAAGGTGAGGAAAACGGAGGGGAAGAGAAGTGTACCAAATGGCTGAAAACCTTAAAAATGTGGAAATATTCCACTTTCCAGAATTGAGAGCTTAGAAACATTTGTGGGAAAATGAGAATGTGCCTCTGTGATTGTTTACAGTGAAACATTCCAGCTCAGTAAGCCTCCTTGCTTTTGGGTCACTGTGTTGCTGGAAATGTTTGTTTTTTGATGAGAAGAGAAACTGATATCCTAACTTTTATTTAAGTTATTTAAGTATGTTTTCACAGAAATTTAGGACCCAACACCCGTCTGGGAACTTCCTGCCTGGAGTCACACTTAGCTTCAGTGTCTTACCAATCTGCCACAAATACAGCGTTGTAAGTGCTGTTGTAAGGGGCTGCGTTTTGACCACAAAGGGGCACATTTCTAAGTGGCCAGTGAGACAGTCCTCTGTCTACACGGCTTGACATTTCTGCCATCCTTTGTTACCATTTTAATAAACCTGCCAAGGTATCATGGCAGCTGGGTGTGGTAACAACTGCCAAAGCAGGCTTGGATGGAAGAAATCCTAGGCGGCATAGAATGTAATTTTTTCCATTTTTTGAGTATTTGCCATTTTCGGTGCTGTGTACATTGTGGATTTTTCCATTTGCAAGCCAAGGAAAGGTTTGTCTGTTCGAAGCCTTTCGCAGTTTTACTTGTTTGACTTCACAATTGCTGGCATAATCTGCAGTCTCTTGCATTTGAAAGTATTTCAACTTTAGATGCACTTTTTGGCAAATAGATGCCAAGAAGCAAAAGCCTGGGGCAGAGAGGGATGTTGGTTTGATTTGATTTTTTTCTTGTTTTCTTTAACCCAGTTGCACACAAGCTGTTCTTTTTCAGTCCTTTGAAAGCCCTGCATACTTCCCAGAGGGCTTTCCATTTCCATTCCTCTCTATTGAGAATAACAATTATTGAAGATTACAACAATTTGAAAGGCTCTCTACTTCCCCATCACTTCTGTGGCACATCTCATGTGATCTGGCCCCAGCCCTCATAAGCTGCGATGGGATCAGCTAAGAATCACCCTGTCCCTCCTTTCTTCTGTATTTTCTGCTTGTGCTTTGGTTTGCAAAGACAAAAGAGAGAAGGGTCTTACTTTAATTGCTTCATGTTGTGCAGATAGAAGAAATCCTAAATTCTAAGTTAAATCCAGCTAGAGGGATATTTTGTACTGCAGCAGTGATGCAGTGAACTGTGGAAAAGTTCAATATATATGTATGTACCTGCTTAGTTATTCATTTATTGTTTAAACTGGCAGAAAGTCACTTCAAAAATATACCATTCAAATGGGAGTTGAAGTTCTGTTAGTTTTCCAAAGGCTGGTGCATAGAAACCATGTAAATATTACTGATCTTGGGTTATTTCTTCAAATGACCTGTTAAAAGTGCCCCTCACCTACAGTAGCATCTCTGTATTGACACAGAGGTGTGGTGCTGCCTGTGTGTGCAGTGTTGCTGATCAGATTTTTTTGTTGTTTCCTCCTCCCACGTAGTATGTGGTAAATGCCAAAAGAAGACGTTTCCTGTGCTGACAGTCATTCCATGTATTACATTATCTGTTTTCTTTTGCAGGTTTTTAACTTATTCCTACCTTCTGGCCTTCAATGCGTGGCTCCTGCTGGCACCGATCACCCTGTGCTACGACTGGCAGGTCGGCAGCATCCCTTTGGTCGAGTCCATCTGGGACGTGAGGAACTTAGCCACAGTGTTCCTGGTGCTGGTGATGACATTACTCAGCCTACACTGCATTGCTGCATTCAAGGTAACGCCAAAAGCCACGCAATACTACATAAAAAGATAAAAAAATAATCTTTCGTTTCCTAATCTTCAGCTGAAATGGTTGGTAAGCACATGTTGTCCTCTGGAATGCACTGGAGTGAGGTGAAAAATAATACCAGTAATAACTAATGCAGGCAAGCTCAGCTGATGAAAATATCTCTCTAGTTGAATGTCTCAGTCTCTAATTGGTCTGATTGGAGGGCAGAACTTGGCCCGGACTCCCGCATTCAATTATTGTTAATGATCCAAACCCCACTGAAGTTGTTATGCATCTCTGCCTCTCCCATAGTCATTAGGCTTTTTGTCACTTACTTCAGACAAGACTGGGAACTGTCATCTGCAGAGCCTTTTGAAAATAAAATTGATTCCTCTATTTGCACTTTTGCTATGCTTCTAAAACCTAAACATTGGATACATCTTGATGAGAAGATTTTTTTTGTCAGTGGAGTAATGGAATGTGGAAAATGGGAAATGATCTGGAAGTTGTTCTTTAGCATAAATAATGTAGTTGGTAAGCCATACTTCCCAATTCAGCATCTCAGAGGTACCATTAATCACATTGCAGAAATCAAGGTGAGATTGTACAAGCCTTGTCAGAAGTCAGATATGCACTTCCATGAAAGGGGTTTTTTTGTGGATCATAGGGAGTTACAAGCTGTTATCTTTCAGTTGTGTTGTGGAGGCTTCTTCAGGAGAGGTGTTGGTAGTCACTTTGGAAATAGTACAAAAGTTTCTCTTCCTTAAATGTATCTATCGCTGAAAAGCATAGTTGAAGAGTGTCAGGTTTTTAATACCTATGTTATGCTAAAATGTGCAGGTCATGTACATTTTCAGTCTACCTGGGCAGTCTTCCCTGTGCTCCTGATAAGAGACAGAAAATGAACCAAACAGTTTGAGACTGCAGAGTCATTAATTTAGATAATACATTGACAGATGCTGTATGGGAAATATGGGAAAACACCCTATTAGGTATTCACCAGTTCTGCCTGCAGGTTGTACATCATCTCATATTCCTCCTGCTTTCATTACTCACTGCTAGAGATATTCAGAAGTGTTTGTATTAGACCTAATCCTGTTCTCAGGAAAGTTAATGATAAAATTCTCATTAGCCCAGTACTGAAGACTTCTGCAAAATCTTATTCCGTGTTCTTTGAAGTTTTGTTTGCTTTTTATTTCTTCTCCTGCTGTCAGAATTTGAACTATGTGTAGGAGTAATATTATTAGTTTGCTTGAAAAAGATTTTATTTAATATTTTTATTACCTCTTTTTCATATAAAACAAAACAATTCAGTCTGGATTTACAAGTACCACTGTTTGATTTGAAACTGCAAGTTGTAATTTTTTTGTGAGAAGTTCAGTTTTTCTCTTGACCACTGTTAATGTTAAACAACATGAATTTTACTCTTTGGGCATTTACTTGGTAGATGCTTTGAAATTCATCTTAAAGATTCCTCTGTGTTTATCCTTGAAAACCCTAAACACTGCATAAATTGGATCTGAAGTGACCTGCTTTTATATCGAATCCAGTAAAACAAGAACCATCTTGACCAAGTGCTCTCATGAGCACTTGCAGCCTCCAGCAAACCCACTGTGAACGCGGAACTGGTGATGGTTCCTGGGGATCAACTTGGATATGCTTCCCTCAGCCCTAGGTATAGAGTCACAGAAGGGTTTGGTTGGAAGGGACCTTAAAGATCATCCAGTTCCAGCCTCCTTGCCATGGGCAGGGGCACCTTTCACTAGACCAGGTTGCTCAGAACCCCATCCAACCTGGCCTTGAACACTTTGAGGGATGGAGCATATCATTAGAGGAATTCGTACTCATATCTCATTAGAGGAATAACTGGTAGCTGAAATGTTTTGCTTGCTCAGGAAATTCTACATTTCTGAAGCTATTTTCTGTTTTAACAACTTGCACAATCTCCGAATCGTGGTACTGCCATTCAGTGGTATGAAGGTGGTGGTGTTGGGCTGAGCAGTATGAATTACCGAGGAAAGCAAACAGGAAGCAGCGCTTCTCCTGGAAATAAATTATGCCATTTGACTTCAAACAGTCGCTATTTTAACAGGGAGAGGGAAGTTCAGGGCACGTGAACTGCAGGCACATGAACTGCAGGCAGAGTTCATTGTATTAGGGTCTTAAGAAAGCATCTTTCCAAATGCAGCAGCAGTGGCCTTTTATAGGGCATTGCTGCCCCAAGAAGGACCATCCTTCAGTCAAGTCCCAGACAAGCTATTTCTCAGTGTTTTACAGCTTAGAGGCAGCCTGGGATGTATCAGTTGATTTCTCACATTTCATAAAGTGTAAGATGTTCTGCTTTCTTTTTGAAGCAAACACACAGAACAGTCTTAGCAGCCATTTTCCCCTCCTTTTTCATTGCAAGGTCTAACCTGGAAGAGAGAGCTTGCAGTTTCCTAAGGAATGATTGTAGAGTGAACAGGCATGCAGTCTGTGTGCCTTTCTCTTTAGAGTGTAGGTGTGCAGGGGTAAGAGAGAACAAAACCTCATATTCCTTCTCAGTACCACCACTGCTTTCCTTTCTGCAGCATGGAGAATGGAAATGCTGGAAATTGTTTTGGCAGCAGTGAAGGCATTGGTCCAGTGAACATTGAACTGATTTTGAGAGGCGAGAGGTGATGTGTGTGCATCCACAGCACAAACTCACAGGAGACTCACAGAATATTTTGTGTGGACTGTAATTAGAGAATGCATGGATTGGATTTCTGCCTTTGTTGTTGCTGAATTTTAAACAGGGCTAATTTGTTGACGTTTGTGATTAGGGTAATAACTCTGTTGGGCATGTATGTGTGGTGCTGATAAAGGACATCTAAGGCACAAAGCTTTCTTGTTTCATTTTGTGAATGTTGTTATACCTCAGAAAGAGAAGGAACACTGGAAGATTTTTACCCATGGGTGCTTTCTTTGGAATATGTCTGTTACTAGATGGGGATGTAATGCTGAAAACTGCAGAAAAAACAGAGAAGGCAGCTCTCCAGTTTGTTTGGAGGGAGAAGCCTCCCTTCTCATCCTGCTCGTGCACCTTCACTGTCGTCCTCTTTACTTAACGAGGAGGTCATTTGAAAATTTGCTTTGTTAATTCCCTGTGTATAACTTCTATTCCCTGGGTCGTTTCTTGTGCGTTGTGCAAATCCCTGTTGCTTATCAGCTGGAGAGCTCCCTGTGAACAGCTCCCCAAGTCAGCCTTGTTTCTCTGCCCAGTGCTGAGGTGCACAGCTACGCTTGTGTCTCACTGCAGCCATCCCTATCTATCACATGTCACAATTAATGCCTGTTTTCAGCAGGTCTGACAGGAGCAAAGAAAGCGCCAGCTCCTTCTTGCATCTCCCACTCAGGAGGAAAGGACCTTGCTGTTGTCCCTGGCCACAGTAACTAATGTGGCAAAGTTGCAGTCCATTGTTAAGCACCTCTCTGAAACATTTTTCACCATTCAGATGCCCAGCATGCTCTGCAAATTGGCCTCTCTGGAGCTGTTTTAGCCAAGGCACTAGGAGTCACTGGCATGTCTCAGAATCCTCAGGTTCTGCTCAACTCTTTGCACTGAGCTTCCTCCCACAGGCTTCAGGCAGTGTGCTGGGGATGCGGCAAAGGCTGGGGGTGGTATTGGGAATGCCTGCATCCCAGAGAAATTTTAATAGCTGGGAAAAGAGGATGACATTTATTTATTGCTCATTTTCAAAGACAGCCTTGGCTATGAGAAATGGATGTGGTGTGACTTCCTGGTGGATTACAAAGGTACCAGGAGATGGATGAGGTATTCTCTCACTAGGAATTCTCATTCTTCGTCAAGCATGCCAGTCACAAGGTCAGAAAAATAATCTGGTGCTTCAGATGGCCACTGGGGTACCCAAGGGCCCATGGCACTGCCTGTCTTTGCTGGAAGATACAGGGAGCACCTGGCGGACTGGAGGGAGGACAATTCTTGGCATTATCATCAGGATGCCAGTTATTTCTTTGACATGTCATAATAATTCAATGAGCATGAAAGGAAGACCCTTCAGATGTTTGAAGCGCCACTCTTCATGGCATTTTTAGGTCGCTGCTTAATTAGCAGTGCGATTAAAATGCTGCTTGTCCTGTAGTTGTAGCTGTGAATGTGTGTGTATAGAGCACATGATGGATAGGATTCCACTGTCTCAGTGGTACCTGATATATGGAGGGCTGATAGAGGGAAAACTCGTGTGTGTGGTGGGCTAATTCAGCTGGGTGATCTGGAAAACTAACTTGGAACAGTGGCTTTTGCACGTGGCCAGTCTGGGGGAGTGTTTTGCACCTCATATTGATGGCCTTCACGCATTCGTACTCGTGACCAGCACTGTGGAGGTACCTGATGGTGGTTCCCAGCTGCACTGGTCCTACTTGTTCAGCAGGAGAACATAATGATGTGTCCCAGTTTGCTCATGCCCGAGGAGGGAAAGCTACAAACGTTTCACATCAATTAAAAAATACATCTAGTGTGCTCTAGGGTATAACTTTCTTAAAGAACATGCTTGGCTGTTCTGTGTGATGTGGCTACATATGGTACAGGAAATTGTGACGGTTTTCAGGTTACATTCATTGCGTGTGACTGACATATGTATTATCCTGATCTTTCATATGCTACAGTTGGTTGTTTTTTATTTCAGATCTAATTTTAAAGGTGATGCTGCCTCTTTAAATTTCCCTGCATGGTGCTTCTTGGCCAAGACAAGGCATTTTATACCATATTGTGATGACTTTAATTCATGCTGTAATTGGCATCATATTGCCATTTATCTGGTGGATTATATGTATGGATATCATCTGAGCATATTCTTCAGCAACTTTCAGACTAAATTTCTTAGCTGACAACGTTCAGTACCATCCAGGAGAGGAATGCATTTGCATCTTCTCTTTGTGTGCATGTTTCTGTTGTTTCTGCTAGCACTCACTATGTGTGTTCTGTCATGCTATTTACTTTACCCTGCACTCCTGAGACCTTTGCCTTGTTTCCCAGGTTTGGCATTTCGTTAAATAAATCACAGCTTATGGACCTTTCTGGGGAACAGTTGCCTTTTATAATGTTCTACAGTAGTACCAACATAGTTAGAAAGTATGCCTAGCAAAATTTATATGCCACAACACTTCCAGAACAAAACCTACTTCAAAGGCACAGCAAGGTGAATAAGGCTATTTATTGATGGAGTCTATCTGACGAGCTGGAAACCATAGTCATTTCCATAAAAGGTCCATTTAAAATAAATCCTGCTTTCATTTTCCTGAGGGCCACTTGAATTCCTTCCACACAGAGAGAAGGTCAGGACTGATGTTCTTAATCCTTCGCAGCGAGTTTTCTCTGTGCTGCTTCTGTTGTTAATATTTGCTGCAGGGAGAGAGTAATAAGCCAGAAAGACTCTGTTTAGTGAAATCAGGAGGGTGGGGGGGAGCCCCTTGCAGGCACCCTGAGCTTGCTGGCCATGTTTCTGCTCTGTCAAGTGCTGCAGTCGGATCAGCTGCGTGTGGGTCCCTGGTGGGGCTGGAAGGAACAGGGAAGCCTTCCCAGGGAGCTGGCTGTGCCAGCTGACAAACTAAAGGGAAAAGCTGCCTCAGTCTGTATGTGACTGCTGTTCTGGATTAAAAAAGCAAACACAAAAACTGTCAAAATACCTTTTGCCTCAGATTTTCTTTTGCTCGGTAGAATTTGCTTGGTTTAAAATAACAGGTTTGGAGCGTGGTGCTCTGAGTAAATATAACCAGAGCTGAAGTAGTTCTGATTTGGCTCACTGTGAATATATTCAGCATCTCACCAAAGTGGCTCTTACTGCCTGCAGCATGGTGTAGGTAATTATCATGGGGGTAGGTTGTTCTGCCATTTTCAGCATATTAACACTGAATTACTCTTTTTATTCTGCCATTTTCTTCTTCTGATTTGAGTTAGTATTTCAGGGCCTACTCAGAGCTGAAAGGTTTTGAAATGGCACAGTAGTAGGGGTGAGCAGGAGAGTGTAGGTGAAATGAGGAGCAAGAAATTTACAGCTGGGGGAGGTAATGATTGTTCATCATGGCTTCTTGGCCTTAGTTAAACATTGGGATGCCAAGCTATTTGTGGGGGTTTTGTTTTTTGTTAGGCTCCTCTTGTTCCATGTTACCTTCTCAAGAGCAAACTCACCATGAACTGAGTTGCTTTTCCAAAGATCATGCTTTTTTGTACTGCAAATGTGTGCATTGAATTTTACCTGTTTTGTTTTGTTTTCCCCACCTAGTCAAGCAGCCTGCAGTCACAGAATGAAAGGGAAGAGGGAAAAGCAACCCACAAGGTCAAAAGGATTGTTCTAATTCCCGGAGCAATTTGTTGATTTTCCTATTTCCTTTTGGAATGTTCCACTTCTCTTTCAAAGATTTGTGTGCTTCTTCATCCTGCTCAAATTGGCTTGTCAAATGGAATTAGAGGTTGCAGAGATTAAGGATTGGGAAAATGAGCTTATATCTTAAGGGAATTTTAGAAACCTGTGTGAGAAAGACCATAAACACAGCTGAATGGATGGGTAGCTGACTTCTACAGGGAAAAAGAAAATAGTAGATACCAAAATTTTACTCTTAAGTTACTAGGATATATTTCTGTGTCCTGTTATGGGAATAGGAAAGGACTACTTTGTGCTTTTATTCCATGATTGAAAGCTTGATTTCCAGAGGTGTTGAGCATCTACAGTTCTCACGCATGTATAGTTTTTAGGCATTTTCAGCATCTGAAAAACATGCTGTTTTACCTAGTGGTACAGACCAGGACTTCATTCCCTCTGGGAACAGAGAGGGAATGCTCTTGCTAGGGTGGTCTGAGATGTGTGCCACGGATTTCTCTTCAGATTACCCTGGGTTAGGAAGCCAGTGCTCCTTTCAAGGAATTTGATTTCAGATTCTGACTGGCGTATGTTTGCCTGTGCACCGGTTCCTGAATAGGTGCTGCTGCTGGTGAACTGGAAAGTAGTTTCTGTTGTTGCCAAATACTTGGAATAGTTATCAGTGTGTCAGGTAGTTAATAAGCAGTCAGCAGTGATTATCAAAATAGCATTAGAAATCCATGGCTATTTCTATCAAAACTAGATGATCACCAAGAAAAATTTAGTTACTTTAGGAAATGAGCAAGTTACTAAGCCTGGCATTGAAGTAGCTGGTGCTACAGAAGATGCTGATTTTTAATTATTTTTTTTTTAATGAGATGAAAAAATAAAACTCCTAATGAGGTGCAGTGATTACAGAATTTGAGGCTCTTTTTCTAGGATCAAGCTGATTAAGACAGGTGTCTGAGCCAGTTTTGAAGCTGGGAAGTTACCTTTTGCTTACCAAATGCTTGAGTTTTTCAGACCATCTGTTAATGCCCGACTTTTGGCATCATTTACTTGGAAGCAATGGTACAGGCAGCAGAGTGAAATAACCACAGCTCCACAGTGCCCTCCTGTTTGGTAACAGTAGATAAAGATGTGTGTGTCTCATCCAGATTGCTGCTGGTGAGCTAAAGGAGATCATGCTGATGGTACATGGAGCACGATGCTGGGGAACACCCAGTGCTTCTGTGAGCTTCACAACCACAGAGATTTTTTTTGCTTTGAAGGAATCAGTCCCTAGGGTTAATTCCTGATTAGCGTAATGCTTTCTTTTCATCACCTTATGCATGAATGCAGAGTGAATTTGACATGCTTCTACACCATCCCTTTTATCTTTAATGCTGTATATGTGGAAAGTGCAAGAGTGGGTGTTTGCAGATGCCGACCTCTTGCCAGGTGAGATGCTGCCAGTGGTTTGATGCAGGCTGGTGAGGAGTTGCATTGCTGAGCCAGTTGTGGCTTCATGAGAGAGTGGTACAGCAGGAACAGATGAAGTAGGGTTGTGTGCAGTCTTCAACTAAGGGTTTGTACAAATGGATGTTAGGAATAAACAGAAGAAGTGTCATCCTCTGTCTGTGGTCTGCAGAGAGTCATGCAGCTTCTTTGAGTCTCTTTGTCTCTTGATGGATAATGCACTTAACTCCTAGGCCTGCAAGCATTTGAAAATGTGTAATAGCAGTCATTGCTTTTATACAGCAGTGCACTACCAACTTTCCTGGATGCAGCTTTTCTGCCCATGCAGTCAGGTGTTCCAAGCATAACATCTCACTGGCTGCAGTGGGCCATCCAGAGCTCGCTGACAGAGGGATTGATGCCTTTGGTAGAAAGAGCATCTTTACTCCATGGAGCTGTTGGATCTAAATGGTGGGGAGGTGACATTTGCCTCCTTCTCAAAATAAACTGCTAAAGGAAGGAATTGAACCCATTTGATTGCCACCTTCCCGTCAAACGGGCAGGCATGTATAAACACCTTTGGAAACATTCAGAGGTAGAACAGAATGGAATTTGCTTGGATTTGTTTGCCCAGCTGCTGTCTTCCCTGAGGTGCAGCTTAGTCCAGCCAGGAGGAATGCTGTCCTCACAGCTCTGCTTTCCAATGCCTTGGCCCCTGGAGGTGCCAGGCGATGTGAACATCAGTCCTGTCAGCACAGTGTGGGCTTAATGGATCTGGCACCTCAGACCATGCTTTCTCAAGGGGAAAAATAAGGAATTTGTGGTGGGCTTGCGCAAGTCCATAGTTACGACAGATATGCTGAAGTAATCTGTGCACCTCCTGCACTCACACTTTGAGGCTCTGCCTTGTAGAAGACTTGTGCTTTAGTGGTAGTCAACAAATACTTATTTATGGCTCAGGAATATGGCTTATATGTAATATGGAGAGACCTCTTTCAGTTGTAAATGCTAGAGTTTCTTCCTTTTTCTCAAATTGCCAGGGAAGCAATTTTTGAGATTTACTGCTGTATTGATCATGTTTGACCTTGGAGTGATTCTTCGATATTTTGTTTGAGATAGGGGGACACTTTTTTTGCATTGCCCTTGGGAGAAATAGTTTTCTTTAGTTCTTTGCTAAGTCTGTGAAAAGTAAGTTAAAAAGCTTTTTTTTTCAATCAGTTTTTGCTTTGGTTTGTTTTATTGGTGGGGTTTTTGATGAGGCCTTTAATGGAGGCCTTTAATGAAGGCCTTATTGAAATGAGTTAGATGTCAATTTGAAAAGTCCTCCCTCCTACCAAGCTACTTACTATAACAAATGCTATTTTGATTTGAAATTGGCTTGTCTTTGACAAGAGAAATCATTCTAAGGTTAATTCAAACGTGTTTGTTGATTCCTCCCCACCAGAGACTTCTGTGACAGAAAGACAAGCTTTGTATTTCCAAAAGAAGGCACTGTCTTTAAGAGGAAAGGAATTCTCTCTGTAAAAAGAATGCCGTGATCTATAATTTCTAGTCCTAGCTATTTTATTTTAAGGAGAAAGGAAGACAAACAAAATTGCCTATTACTCTTTAAAAGCTTTTGCTACTACTCTGGGCACCTGGAAGATGCTGATTCTGACACCTTTAGCTCAGCTATCTCAAGTGGGATCATATGACCAAAGTAGTTAAACCAAATAAATGGCCCTAATATTTCTTTTGTTTCTTTGCCTGGAAAATGTAACAGGCTATGTATAGGTTGGGTTTGTTTTATTTAGAAAAACACGTGGAGGGGATTTCCTATGGCTTGTGTTGAATGGGAGATCCAGCTGCCCACTGTTCCTGCAGCCTACGACTGGCTCACAGGCACGACCACGCGTAGCACAAAACCAGTTGAAGACTGGCCTTAGGGACTAGCTCTTCCCAGAAGCCTCTGCCTTAATGGAATGCTTTAAGAAGGGCCCTGCCAGGTAATTTTTGTTTCAGAAATAAGGAACACCGTGGAGGGTTCTGCTGCTCCATGAGGCTGGTTTGTGCGTGCTGGACTCCTGTCTCTGAGCCCTGCCCAAGGGACTGAACTGGTAGCCCTCAATGGCATTAGCATGGAGTTGTGACTTGTTCTGGGGAGAAAAAGGGAGTGCAGAACCATTTGATCCTTCAGCTGAGCTAATTCCCACATTTTCCTCTTTCCCATTCCATGTACAAGTTTTATTTGTCTTTCTCTAACGTGCAATTTCCTTTGCTTATCTGGAGTGCTGGAGCCTTGAATAACACCGTGTCCTTCCAAGAGATGTTTAACTAGGGGTTGTTTTCCCAATTATTCCTTTAATGATCAACGACTGGAGAAATATTTGATAGCTGGTTTGTTTGAAAGCAAGTGCATATCTTGGGGACAGAGAACATTTTATTTGGTAGCAGTGCACTCCCTTTGGCCCAACATACCTTCTTGTGCCTCCGGGTCTTTAGTGTCCAACCCCTGGGGTAGAGCAGTGGCAAAAGATGGGCACCATAATTAGGTCAGACAGAGCGGGAAGGGAGAGTCAAATGGCAGGAGAAAAATGGAGTATGTGTCCAGATGTGGATGGGGAAGGAAGTTGCAGTTGAGCTAGAACTGGTAATTTTAATTCAGAGTTGAGAAGAAATTTTTAATCCTTTTTTTCCCCTATTCAATTTTCTGTTGTAATTACCAGGCATCTCTGCTCATCATCCTTATGGATTGATGTCTCCTTCAGCTCTGAGAATAATGTACTTTAGATGCTGTGTTGACTGCATGTAGGCACTAGTAACTGTGAATCCAAGATACTGAAAAAGTGGGTAATAGAAGCACCATAGATAACTGTGGTGCTATTTAAAACACATATTGATGAAGAAGTCTGGAGATGTGAATTCTACTCCTCTCTCTGCCTCATGATTCCTCTTTGAGCGAGGAGAAATCAGTGCACTTTTTTGTGATCCTGTGGTTCAGCTCCTCTAGAGCAACGTCAGAGGCTCCTGACTTGTACCCTTGCTTTTGGTACCCATAGAAAATGCTTGTTATCTTTCCCATAGAATAGGATAAATAAATTTTACTAGTAGGATGTTGGAATTTCAGCCACTGTCTAGGCCAGTGGTAACTGCTGTTGCAGTCTGCAGCTGTGCAAAAGCAAGACAGTTTCTACTTCTTGGCCCCGCATCATTGACTGGGCTCCATTTCGCTCCTCAAAATTCTTGTTCAGCGTTTCTAAATGTAGCTCCCTCCAGCAAAGAGAAGTCAGTTTGCTCTCCAAAACTCAGAAATTGCCCACAACAATTAGAAACTGTTTCAACCATTAAGTGATTCTGGTTGCATCTGCTTGTAAGCAGACAAAGCTTCTCTCGATGTCTGCAGGCAGTGAGGAGCAGTATCCGGGGCCGGAAAGCACCGATGTCTGCCTGGGTCATTGAACGGGCCTAAAGCTACAGTTCCATCCTGGTGTCGTTCTTGGAGAAGCAAGAGCTGATTTACCCTCTGGGGATGGAGCTAAACCTGAAACTCAGCTTGCTCAGGAGACTTGGGTCTGTCCGTGGCGGGATGAGTGGCCACTGCTGGTCACGGCATCCCCAGACGCCTGTGTTGGCCGCACGGATCACAGTTGGTTTGAATTGCATGTGGTAATTCCATTTCTCCTCAAAGAGCGAGCTAGCATTAAAGTGAGCGCAAGTGAAGGGCATTAACTGAGCTCAAGTGAAAAACATTAATTTTAACATACAGCACGTCTCAAATTTCTGACTTTGTATGTGTATGGAGACCTTGTGTGCAAAAGTATCATTTCAAGTGTAGATATTTTCCTTGAAAGGGATAAAATGACTGCATTAATGTGTCACTTGGGGCTAGTTTTCTTTACACAAAATATGACTGATTGAACGGCTTTCTCACTGTTGCAAACATTTAGGATTGAACACAGCAGTCTGTGTGTATGTGATATGCGTTTGTGTATTTACATACAGTCACAGTGTCGTAGACATGCTAATGTATACATTCACACTACTCTATACTTATATATTACCAATATGAGTTATATCTTAGGCGATAGCTGTGCCATGCATATGGTAGAGCTGACCTTGGAAAAGATACCAAGGGTAATAATAGACACAGTGGGTAGTGTTTGTGCACTTTCTGGGCATTATTAGATGCACCAGCAATGCATAAATATCAAAGATTAGTGTTTGGCAAAGATTTCTTTTACATGCAAAAACATACCAAATGTTAATCTAAGTTGCCTTTTTTAAGATCCTCAAAAGAAAGGGGAAAGTTAGAGGTGAATTAAGTTGGATTTTTTTAGTTGATACTTGTTTAATTTTGTATTATTGCAGAAACTGGAACACAAAGAAGTTTTGGTTGGCTTGTTGTTCCTGGTTTTCCCATTCATCCCAGCCAGCAACCTCTTCTTCAGGGTGGGATTTGTGGTGGCAGAGCGAGTCCTTTACATGCCGAGGTAACTATTGCAATTGAATTTTTTTGCTAATGAGACCACCATCTCATTTTCTGAAAGCAGGCATGATTGCTTCTTCCCTTTTAAGTACTTCAAACATTACACTGCTAGTCAGTGTGTTCTCTGCCTGGGAGTTTTGGTGTTACAGCATGAGAGATTTTATAGTCAGCTGAAAGCAGATTGCTTGGCAGGAGCAAAGCTACTCAAAATCCTTGCTTTTTTTTTTAAACACAGCTTTTTTGGTGTGCTTGACACAGCTCAATACAGAGATGAGATGTTGTTTCTTGAGGATTGTCCTCCAAGACTCTTTTTCTTGGTAGCATTATCAAATTAAACGCCTTAATGATTTTATCTTAAGGACAGAAGCTGGAAAGTTAGCCTGTCATGTTTTTATTGGCTTCTTGTTCAGCTTTCCCACTCCATTAGGTGGTCAGTGAATACAAAAGAGACTTCTGCTGTCTCAAAAGGCTCCTGGATTCACCTGTGGAATATGCGCATGGGCTCCTGCCTGTAAACTACTGATTGCATGCACATCTAACAGTGGAAATTTGTGGTTGTTGAACAGGAGGAGGAAAATTTTGCCCCTTCTCCATCCCTCAGCCAGTGCCCTGAAATTCCCCTCAGCTTCCAGCCTCTAACAATTGTCTCTTCAGCAGTCTGGGTGCTTCCGATTGCATTTTATGCAGGGACAGCTTTGAGGTGTTACTTGTGACATCTCCACAGTGTCCAGACCAGAGGCTGCAGTGGCAGTCGGAGGCCATTCATCCAGGATGCACCAGACCATTGCCCATTTCACAGAAACACAGGCTAGTTGAGGGTGGAAAGGACCTTGGGAGGTCGTCTGGTCCAAATCCCCTGTGCAAACAGAGCCACTTGCCTGGGACCAGGTACAAACAGCTTTTGAATACGTCCAAAGAGGGAGATTCCACAACATCTCTGGGAAACTTATGCCAGTGCAGTTTGTTCCATGCATGAGCATAAGTGGGTGCTGCATCTTGGCTGCTGCAAGTCAGAAATCCCAATTCTGCCCCAGGGTGGAGAGGGCCAGCCTCGGTTATATCTAACAGGAACTGCCATTGCAGAGCTGATGGCAAAGCAGAAGTCCTCTGTTTCACCCTGGGTTACTTTGTGACAACTGGAATAGAAGTTTTATTCCACAAAACATTTAAATCGTATTCTTCAGAAATTGTGCATCTAAACGTCCTAAGAAAAATATTTACAGTCTTTTGAAAAGCTGTATATATTCTGATTGTCACTGGTGTAAGCACTGTCACCAAAAGGCTGCTCACTGGTGTAAACCTCAGGCTGTGGAGGAGCTACTGCATTTGTTACAAGGCTCTTATGCAATTAGGCTGTGTCCCTGTGCCTGTGTACACTGACGTGCTTTTTAGGTCATATTCTGCTGACTTTATTCACATCAACAGCCCTGCCTTTGTTTGCTGAGGGTACCTGAAAGTACAGTGAGTGAAAGTTGTCTCTCAGAGTTATTTTGCAAATGATACCCTCAACTAATGGATCCTGCATCATTTCAAATTAACTTGGAAATCAGATTGCTTTAAATTCATGTAACAGAAAATGAGGAAACACATGAAAGAGCAAAGCTATTAAGGCAACAGTCAGCTGAACACAGGGCTGTGTTGAGTGGTTGCATTTCTGAATCTCAAAAGAACAACTGCGGAAAATACTTCAGCTGTCAGCAGTTCCTCGTTCTCCTCCAGATGAGACTGCTGATATAATGAGAGGAGGGGCAATGAAGAAGAAAAAAGGGTATGTTTGCACAGAGAAAATTAATCAGCGTTAACATGTGTGCATATAGTTTGTATAATGCTTTTCATCTCCCCGAGGGCTTTGCAAATATATGACCTACAAAGTAGGTAATTGATAGTTGCTACTTTTTTTCCTTTCAGTTAGAAAGACTGAGGCAGAAGGATTAAATTATTACTCTGGAGTAAGTCTGTTTCAGAGTCCCTGGATCTCATACTTTGCTCAGGTCACTCCTGTTCTGCTTTGCAACATTTGGTTTTTGCTTCTAGCCCAGGCTGGCAGGTAGTTGGCATGAAAAGGAAAGGCAAACCCTGGCAGTGCATGGGAAAGGTGGGCACTTTCCTGCCAAATGATCTGGAGAGAGCTGAGCATCTCTTGCATCCTCCAGGTCCGAAATTGCAGGGGTGGTGAGGGGGACTTCAGCAAACGTTCATGACTATGGCAGCACAAAAATAATGTGATTTTATTTTGTTTTGTTTTTTTCCCTTGGGAGGATGGCAGTTTAGTAATGATGGCTTTAGGAAGCACTCGTGTTCTTTATTTAGAACAGCCTTTAGCAGTTTTCTCTTGTTACATCTTGAAAAGGGGTTTTCCTATCCTTCACCATTCCGTCTCTAAAACTCAGTTAGCAAGTCAGAGGTTGCCATGCAGTTTCATTTAGACAAAAGTCCTCAAAGAGATGGAGAGGATTTGGTGATCTGTGGTTTTGGGCTTATGCTGAAAGGCACTTTTCTATCTCTGTTTTAGGCAATAGCCTTTTATTGATATTTATGGATGTGACACTTGCGTATTTATGGATGGGACAGTGGTGTATGTGTGTCACAGCCTGAAGTCCTAATTTCAGTGTTGCTCAGTAGGTACCTGGGGAAAATGTCAAGCATTTTCTTTTCAATAAAAGTTAAGTAAGGACCCGAGGATTCATCTAAAAGATATTAAAAATAGAAAGAGGAAAGAAATAAGCCTTTTGCTCAACGTCTAATTATATGGCTGGGCCTTGCCTTCTGGGGATTGATGGGTATTTGGAACAATTCCTCTTCTTGTCTGCAGCCCTGCCTCGGGGGAGAAGCATACAAACTATGTCAAAATGGTTGAATGTTTTCTTTAATTGTGTTCAGCTAAACAGAAATATTTGGAGAAAATATTTCTTGTATTTATTTTTCACTTGAAGGTTACAAGCATTTACTCATTTAAATTAGGAATTTTTAATAATAGTATTACTTCAGCTTGAAAAATTTCAGTGGAAAACAATTTATTGTCTTTTAACTTTTAATTTTTTTGTTAGTTTGGGTTTTTTTGCTGTTTTTTTTTCCTGTCTGTAAGAGGGGAAAACTTGTTTTCAGAAGGGCAAAGGGTGTGAAACACTTACCTATGGAGTGCTGGACAGGCTACAACTCTCTAGGCCAGTTTTCCAAAGTGGCATCACTTAAAAAGCTGAATCAGTGAAAGACTTAAATTATAGTTTTTTCCCCTCTTCAAAATGTCGATGCTAAGACTGCTCAGAACCCCACAGACAGTGTAATTGTTTGAAAATGCAGAATGACCGAGTGCAGGCAGTTGTCCTGAGTCGCGAGCAATTTGCCTGTGCTTACACAGGAGCAGCAGCTCTTCCTCCGTGTAGCCTTTCACCGTGCCGAAACAGGAGCAGCAATGCAAACTCTTGGGCTGCCCAGGTGCTGCCTGCCCTACTGACATGCCAACAGAGCTGGGGTTGCCCTCACCTCATAGGATCAGACATTTCCTACCAGAGCAATTTCTGTGTTTTCCTCATCTTTCACCGCTACCCTGATAGCAGTGGCTCCTGGCTGAGCTGCTGTGTCGTAGCGGGACAGCTTAAACTGTTTTCACAGCCTCATATGGACCAACAAATCAGCCAAAACATCGCTCTGTGGGTTATTTCCAATTTGCTGAAAGCAATCGGCAATCCGGTGGTACCTGCCCCATTTTTATGGCAACTCATTCGTGGTGGATATTGCAGGGAGTGCGTTGCAGGGTGCACAGTTACTCTTTCCCAGCACAGGCAATTACAGGTTGCTGTCGGGATTTTTTGCCAGCTCCTCACTATATCAAGAACTGATGTTGCAACCCTAATTGACAATACTAGGAGATGAGATCACTGCTATATACAGGATGGCATTTGCTTCACCATCTATCTTAAAATCTGCAAGAAAGCCAGCATTCAGAAAAAAGCACACTTGTATTTTTCAAGAAATTAATACATCATGTTAAAGTTTTCCTCACACTGTAGCAAATTACAGGGACCATATGAATTTTTGCCTTTGCAAAGAGTATGTTTTTAATTCTTTGTGATAATGCATTTGTTCCAGCTAGTGTAACTCCAAACATTACTAACTTTTGTAATTGGAAGGGGTAAAAAAAGAACTTGGTAGGTGGTGGAATCGTCTGAAACTTCTATGAACCTGATAATTTCTGAGCAGAAGTGCCAGTGCTTACAAGGCAGCCACTTGGGGACAGGACTTACCTGTCCTGTGCTTCTCTTTTCTGGGAGCATGTTATGCACTCCACATTATCATCATTTTCTTAAAGACCAGTTGTGCAACTGGGTTTCTGTTTTCTATGCCACTCCTTTATTCGTTGTTATTTGAAGCTACAAGTTCACCAGGAGCTGAATTTCTGTTTACTTTTCAGAATTCTTTCAGTATTAGATCAGATCCTGTAAAGGATTATTTGATCTACAGAAGAAGCTTCTCTTTTCATTAGGAGTCAAACACTGACCCAGTGAAGTCAGCAGTCAAAGTCCCTTTGGCTCCGTGGAGCCAGTTTATCTTCTCCCTGATCTCAATTCAACAACACAATTAAGCATTTTGCCAGTTTTCCAGTTAAGCCCACAAGTCATTTGGGATTTGTATATGGAATCCAAATTACACCTGTTCCATTTACTCGAAACAGACATGATTTCACTGCCTCTCTGTTGCTGCTGTTCTTGCGGGGTCTGTGGGGCTGCCAAAGTTCAAATGAACTGAACTGGGTTATACTCCCTGTAATTCAGGTGCAGACCTGAGGGCACTGGGAGTGAAATGGGAGAGCATTATGGGGTGGCAATAGGCCAGACCCCAGCCCCAGCTCAGTCCCTCTTTTCTGTGGGGGATGCCTGTCCCTGCTGCAGGGCGTCAGTTTGAGCAGCAGTCTGCAAAAATGGCTCGTGGCTGGAGGTGAGGGGGCTGGGACTTCAGCTGAGGCAAGTGACCCCCGTTCTGCTTCCCCACCTGTGAAATAGGGATAATAACTTCATTCTGCCCTTCAGAAGGGGGCTGAGAGAATTCTCATTAATAAATGAGAAATAACTCCTTGTAGGAGGGCTAAATGCCATGAGCAGCTACCTTATAGGTGCATATTCAAACTTAAGCTCCTACCTTTGGAGGCTTGCCCCGTCCCTATTAAACACTTCAAGGGGAAATCGAAGCAGCCGTCTTCTGTTAACGCAGGCAAGAAATGCTGAGATGCCAGTGCCATATATTTTGGCAAAAGGTAGTAAAAACATAAGAATAAAAACTGAAATGATTCTACAAAGGTGAAAAAGATGAGCTCACGGTGTGTTTGGTCTAGACTGCTGTATTGCATTATTTTAACTAAATTTAAAACATGCTTTTGAGAAATGTGTTGTGTTTTGGGCATGTACAGGAAAAAGCTAAATTTTTGTGGAGTTATGGGCATTAATGGCAGTACTGGAAAGATTTCTGGTTTTGTTGTGATAGATTAAGCTAAAGGAAAACCTTCAAATGCATTTATTCTGCTCTTGAAAATGACAGAGATAGGTAAAGATACTGGTTTCAAAAATAATAAAGTAAGCTAATCTTGTGAAAGTAATCTACCTGGTCATGTTGATTAAAAGCAGAATTCTTATTCACAGGGTAATACATTGGCCTTAAGAAGATGCCTTGTGAAACTGAATAGATAATATTCTTACATGGAGTTTTTGGAGACTTGTAATGGAACTGAATGGGAAATTATTTCCTACTATAGAATTCCAGAAGTTATGACAGTACTTAAACTAAAACCATAGCACACAGACCTATCCCCACAGAAGTATGTAAGATTTAGGGAAATTTATGTGGAATCCCAATGGAATTATATCAGATTTTTCATTTATAAAATGTTTTCTTTCCATAATTCATATAACAATCAAAAACCTGAAAGGTTTCTGTATTACCTGTAAATATTTCAGAAATCTGTTGGAGGTGAAATCTTGGACTCAAACACTCTGATGAAGGGTGTTTGTTTATCATGTGACTTTTTGGAAGGAAGAGGAAATGTGTCCAAATGTTGAAGAGCCATTCAAGGGTTAGTGAAATCATTCATTTCTAGTCTGTGTTTTCTCTCTAATAAGGAAAAGTTCCTGCATTTTCTCTAATTACATCACGTTCTGCCTAGAGGATCACGTTGCTAGTAGAGGTAAATCATTTTGATTACATAGCTGATCGTGTTTAAGTATCTTTAACACAGGCCTTCATAGTTTTTAATTTAGAACCAGTGACAAAGTCTTAGCACTAACTCAGAAGGTACCTTTCCAAGTTCGATATATTCTTCCGGTGTTTATAGTTCACTATGTCTCTGTATTATGACCTGCAGACTTTATTTCAGGAAAAGCCTGCTTAATTGCAGTGAAAATTTGACTTTTTTTGCAGCAGACTCAGTAGCAGGTTAAGTATGGTGCCAGTTCTTGGTTGCCACACTGATACTTCTGACCTGTCAGGATTGTTTTTTCCAGTGGGATTTCTTTTGTATGTTAAATATTGTATCTTGATGGTCTTCCTGAAGTCTTT
Organism: Mystacornis crossleyi; assembly: GCA_013400655.1. Classification (NCBI taxonomy): domain Eukaryota; kingdom Metazoa; phylum Chordata; class Aves; order Passeriformes; family Timaliidae; genus Mystacornis; species Mystacornis crossleyi. The sequence continues at coordinate 75,551 of VYZQ01030300.1, forward strand.
TAAAACCTCTAGTGGCCAAGCAAAAGTATATCAATTCCCTGTCATCCTTACTGAGAGGGAGTTTAAACAACGCTTTTGCCATTGTCCCCAAAACTCAGGACCAGTGAATGCTGCTGGCTGACTCTGTGGGACAGAGACACATTCCCACATCCTCCTTGCCTTTGGACATTTATTCCAAAACATGACTGTTACAACAGGTTTTTCCCTTGTGATACCATCTGGCTGAGAAAGTTTTGGTACAGCATCTTCCTGTGGAAAAATACCATGTTTTAGTTAACCCAAAACTTTTTGCCAAGGTGTGCTGACTGTAGTGGAACTTTAGACAGAAAGGTTAGAACCAAAAGACTTCTCCAAGCCAAGATGAAGTTTACAGTCAGAAGGAGATGGACAACAGAAAGGACAGTTGGGAAGAGCAGCCCAGAATTGCCCCTTTAGAAGGGGACCCATCTGAGAGTTGGGACATTAAGGTTTATCTGTCACACACCATCTTTTCATGATAATTAGTGCTGTTCTATACCCTGCTGGAGCACTCAGTGGTGGCAGCTTGATCTAGGCCTGATCTAGGCCCATGCTTACACTTTTGCTAAATTATCTAGCCCGTAACTTGCTGAGTTCAGGCTATCCTTGTACCAGCTGCGAGGCAAAGTCTCAATCCAGCAGTAAACTCGGCAGTGCAAGGTAAACTTCTCAAAATTTCTGGAAAACCTGGGCCAGTGGAGTGTGGTTATTCCAGATCAGCACGTGGGCTTTCATGGCTGAGGAGTTTTGGGGACTCAAAACTCTACGTGTGCACCCACTGCACCCCCAGGTCTGAGCCTGACCTGGCACAGTGGTCTGAACCCAGGTGATCCAGTTTCAGGAAGTACTCCAGCTTCTGAGTTTCTGGCTCTTCTGGGTGACCCAGAAAAGGTCGTTTTTTTTGTCAAAGATTGGGCTTAATGATCTTGAAGGTCTTTTCCAGCCTTAATGTTTCTATGATTTTATGACCCAAGTGCAACCTAGCATGCATATACAAATACACTCTATTTCCAGATGGAAATGTTCTTTTTCAAAGGCCAGATTTCATTCTGGCCCAAACAGCTCCAGCCTTGAAAAACTTGACATTTTTCAAAAACCAGCATCTTTGCTACTCTGCCAGCACAGCTCATCACTGGAGCTGCATGACTGCGAGTGCTTTTTGGGGCAGAAAGAACCACCCTGGCTATGCTTATTTTTGCCAGTGCTCCTTTCCACATCTACTGATGTAGTGAGGCAGGAGCAGCCCACAGGGCATGCCGAGCCTGCTTTTTGCAATCAATTACTCTCCATTAGAGAAGTGTGAGCGGAGCTGATGAGTTTAACAGGGATGAACTGCCTCTTCCCCTGCAGCAATAGCCCTGCCTGCAAGCTTCGTTTCAGCTGCTTTGGCTTTTCCTCTAAATGCCTTTCCTCTGCTCAGGCTGCAGAGCTGGAAGTAGCTAGGACTAGGAGCATGTAAAGTGTGTTGTGCCAGGTAATATATGTGTGGTACTGAGGCTAAGAAGCTTGTGGGGAACTCTAAAACTGAGAGAATCCAAATGTTTGTGTTCAGCATTTGGACCTGGCAGCAGACATAGTCTTTCTGAAGGGCTGTGCTTGCTGCTCTCTGAAGGGCAGCAGCAGAGCATGCATTTAGTCACGAACACAAGGGTTAAACTTGCTTCAGAGCAGCTTGAAAGCGAGGGTTGATTTTTATGGAGGGAAAGGGAGTCATCTTAAATAAGTGCTGGAAATCAAGAAGGAGTTTTGCAGCCCAGAAGGAGCCTCCCGGGTGAAATGTCGAAGCCAAGTGCATTTTCTGGTCTCAGTATAGTTTTGGTATAATCCCTTTTGTTGCATTAGCAGCCCCTGAATACGGCAGTGTTTCTTCCATGTTCCCACAGGCTGCTTATAGGCAGCCTTTCCCAAACTGATATGTATGCGTGTATGCATCTGGGTTCTTATCTAGGCTGAGCTATGAAATCTGGAGTAACTGCTTTCATGAAATCAGTGGATTTACTCCAAGTTTAGATACGTGTAGTTGAGATTAAATCAGTTTTTAGAAAACCCTAAACAACTACTTCACAAGATTCGACATCCACAAAATTACCATTAAAAAGCATGAGGAAAGCATCTTTTCTGCGTAGTTTCTCCCACCCTTATTTAACTCCTTTTTACAGCCCTACTTGGGTGAGTTAGAAGTGGCTGGGACTGCAACTGCTGGTGTCCAGGCTGGTTGTCACAGAACTTCAGCTCTCAGCCTGCTCTGACCGTGCACTGTGCAAAGTCACAACTTAGAAAATGCAGTAGAAAGCATGACTAGGACATGCCTTGCTCTTCAGCAGCTTTCCACAGCAGTAGGTCTCCAAGCAGTTTCTGAAGGAGGTAAGATGGTTTCTGATGCAGGCGGATTGCTATAGCAGAGCATCCTGATAATCCTGGGCTGCGGCACACGTGGCTTTGATTAGATGCCATCACCACAAGAGCCAAGTGCACTGAAACCATTCCTGACTTCTACTAAAAAGTGAAAAACCTGATCCGTAGAGAGCTGCGTGCAAGCATCGTCAGTAACAGCTGCGCCTTGGGAAGGGAGCTGTAATGGCTAAAGGAAAGGTTGAATTTGCAATCTAATTACCCAAGCTGTGTTGGCAAATATTAAGTATATGCTGTTTTGGCTCTAGCTTTAACGGGGCAATACATACAGAGCACCGTGGGGAATAAGGTCTATATTCTGTCTAAGCACGTTCCCATCTGCTTGTGCCTCCTATCACTTTGCTTCCTTACAGGTGGAACAGTATTAACAAACCACAGAAATTAGAGACAAAAATCCATCATTACCCAGCTTCCTGTGTGCAATCTGCCAGAATCACATGGCAGTAGCACGGAGGGTTTCCCTGCTGGGCTGCCTGGCCCTCAGCCCTTGCTGCAATTCAGGGCCTGCCTAAGGTACCACTTTAGTACTGCAGGAGTCTGAAACCATGAGGAATCATTAAACTGTTGGCCTGTTGGTCCATTTGCCCAGCTTTTCTGCTGCATCGTGGGATTTCTGAGGTTACAGGTTCTACTGTAATGCATGCTCATTGTGAGCCCACATGGAATCTGCTGCCATGTTAACTTGGTGGGCTGTTTCTCAGGACCCCGGGGACCAAGCTGGCATGGACTTTTCACTGCTGTAGCAGGCTGTTGCTTATCCTACAGAAGCCAAAAAAAGCCCCCAAAAAACAAACCCCCAAAAAGCTTAGCAGTTTTACAATAATTCAGTGGAAAATGGGCTTAGAAAAGTGGGTTGGGGATTTTGCTTGTTTCCCATTGTTTTTGTTTTGCTACAAAGTATTTCAGAAAAGCGCTTGTATGGCAATGCTGAGAGAAAAGCCATCCAGGAGAGATGGTTGCCTCCCTAGGAAATGCTAGAGTTAACTAAAAAACCAAATAACCCCCAAACCCACAAACTGCAGCCTCAATACATATGTAGATAGCTATGGAGATGTCTGGAATGTAGTACTTAAGGGTAAGGCTTTCAAATGGCAAACAAGTCTTTGATGAAAGGTCCTTTTGAGACATTTTCTCTTTTTTTTTTTTTCTCTCTGTGTGTGTGTGTAAAACCTGATTTCCTGACAAGCCAGTGGTAAGGTTTGATATGGAGTCAAGTCCCCCATCCCTCTGAGAGGAAAAGCAAATCTATTTGAAATGTTCTCTGTGTTTGTCGGCAGTGGCAGGGTCACAGCAGAATTGACCTCATAGGAAGCATTAGCTGGCAAGTTACCTTCATCATCCGAGTGCAGCCCCACCTGTATGGGCTCTTCCACCAGGGTACCACTGCTTGGGCTGCTGCTGACTTGATAAAACTCAGAGCAGCTTCAAAGGGCTCCTCTGGAGCCTGGTGAGGTTGGGATCAAGGGAAATGGCATGAACTTGCATCTGGGGGTTGAACTGTGGCTGGGTGGGGGACTCTCCAGGTCCAGTGACTGTCAGGGCAGGTTGCTGCTGGAGCAGCTACATCTTTGCCAGGCTGGTGCTTCACTGGTTCGAAACGTTGTGGTCTCTGTGATGAAGTTAATTTCTGTACTGGGACTGTTGGGTCTAATGTGAAACAAGTGAAGTAAGTATAACAGATTATGTGGTTTTGGAACTAGGAAACAATAGTAATATAATTATATTTTTTTGATGGATACATGAATACATTGATGCGGACACTCTGCTTTTGTTTAGAGCAGATCACGGGATCTGGAGGAGGGGTCTGGATTTGCCCTGATTTCACCATAATTATTTGGCCTTAAGGCAGAAATGTAAAGAGAGATGCAGAAATTACTAAGGATAATAGCTTGGGGATGTTGCAAGGAATTATTTTGCAAACTACTTGTGGCATGGAATCACAAACACACATGCTTTCCTGGCAGTAAACAACATGTGAGTGCTTTCTGTGTGTCTGGAACTCCTTGTCCTGCAAAAGACCTGCAGCCAGGAATGTAGTATCTGCCCTCAGCCAAGGGATGGGCTTGAAATGACCACGTAATAAAAACAGCCATGCAAAAAGATGGGGCTTCACCTGAGACTGCACTGGAAGGTCCTAATTGGGAAGGCGGGTTTGTCCTCCCCACCCTTTCCTTGAGGATCTGTGGCAGGAAATAGTCTGAATTTGTAAGCCAAGCTCACCAGGTTCTGAAAATAAAAATATTCGCCTGCTTCATGCTGTCTGATCCTTTCCCTTCTTTTCCTTTCTTTTGAGTTCCCATGCACTTTGCAGTGCAGATGCATCGACTGTAGGCTAGTTAGACGCTAATTGGGGCAAAACTACAACTCAGTCCTAATATTGTCAAAGTTTTCTCCATCTTACTAAATTGTAAATCATGCTTCAGTCCTGCCCTTTATTTAACCTTACCCATGGCAGCTTTGCAGTTTGGGATGCTGGTACCTCATGAGCTACACGATGCCCATGCAGCAGCTGTTTGGGAATCCATTCCTATCTGTATTTGGACTTGCTGCTGAATCCCATTGTCTTGTTACCTTGCTGAGTGTGGAGCCTACTTTTGGGTTATTTCCCAGTTTATCTCTTGGACAGTCCTATATGCTACTGAGAAAAATATCTTGGTTTCCATTGCATACTCCCCGTGTTGTGGGTAGAGTCCCGGACTGCGGCTTCATTGCTGTGTTTGCAGTGCCCCGTTAGCAGAGCAAATCACTTTATAGTCATGCTTCAGGTTCCTGTAAGAGGAAGACTGCAGCAGACCTCCCATACAAAGTGCTTTAGGAGCCCCCAGGTGGGAAGTGCCCTGTGGAGCTGGGCACTGCTGTGTACCTGCACGGTGCTATTGCCCGTGTGGCTGGGATGGGAGCTGCCCCCTGGGCTGAACTCCTGCTCCTCGGCAGCACCCAGCATCTCTCTGAAACTATGGTGGCGGTGCACTGCAGGTGTTGGAGAACAACCCCTGGAAGCAGCACCTTTCCTGGTGGCTGTGAAAGTGTAATGTTCTGCTGACTGTGCCTCAGACTGAGTACTGCTGCTAAGGCAGAAATTCCCAACAGCTGGGACAGGATTTGGCATAAATGCCAAGACACTGACGTTTGCATTTTTTGTTTTCTGGACGCTTTCACCATTCTCTTGAAAGGGTCTGTTCTTAATACATGAAGGTGTAGGAAAATTACTTTGAAAATGGCCTTGTGCTAAAGCAATTAAATAATATTTATGTCAGATAATTAATTCCATGGGAAGGATAAAATTGAGGAAAGGCAAATTAACAGAGTGAAAACCGTCTGCAGGCTTTTGAGGCATTTCTTGTTGGAAAGGGATGGATTATTACTGAGATTAGCTTTTCAGAGGTTTTTAAAGTAGGGTTCAGTAACTGTAAATGCTGGATTGTTTGGCACCAGCATCTCTGTTTGTAGTTCGAAATGTCTGCTTGCAGTTAATGTAGGTGCAACAAATATACATGTGCAAAACAGCTAATGGAAAAAACCAGTGCAAGTACAAGAAATGTGTTACAGCAAAGAGCAAGCATAATTGAGTGGCATAAATATATGGGTAACCACTTCTGAAAAATGAGAGAACTCAAAAACAACAGTGAAGCAGTTCTGAATGATCACCAGATCTGATGTTGTCTCTGGATTTTCCCCCTATATCTATACTTCTCAGCGTTCTGTAGGGCACCTGCACTGTGCCAGAGACAACACAGTGATGCTAACCAGTATATACAACAGAGGCAGGTTTTTTCCTCAGTGAAAGGAAGGATTCTTGTCCCTGTCCATCCTTAGGAAGCCTAAGCATTAGCATTGTGCCATACTGTCCAAGAGGGCAGAGAAACCATGCCAAAAGCACACACATAGCTCCTCGAATATGGAACATTTTCCTTTTTTAGTTTCCACATTGACTTCCACCATATTGCATACTTGCCTGCAAGGTCACCTCTGACAGTGGAATTTTGTCCTTAGTTTTTCTTAACTCGTAGCATTCTCACTGGGAAGTTGCTCAAGCGTCTCTGCACAGACCTGTAAATCTCTGGCCAGAGCCTGGGCAGGTGCAATGGTCTCTCTACCTCCAGCCTCCTTGTTTTTAAGTGTGAGATTCAGCTGAGGTTCAAAGTGTGCCAGTGTTAGGGAAGGGCTGTGCTTCTGTCCCGGTTTATTGATCATCCCTAAGTGTTATTCGAGAGCTTTCTGCTCCTTTTTTTCATCAGGGAGAGCTGCCTGGACTAAAATAGGTTTTAAGTCTAACACTAAAATCAGGTGCTAAGTAACCTGAAGAGGTGTAGATAAGCTAATGAGCAATAGAAATTTAAATTCCTTGTAAAAAATTAGAAGTAGTATTAGAGTACTGCTGTAAGTACAGCAGCTGAAAGCACTGAACTTCCAGTTCAGAGGGACATCACTGGAGGAATTAACATAACCCTTGAATTAAGGTAAATAATTACTGAATTGATTTAAATTTGTTCAGGAGTAAGACTTCAGTCCAAATGTGGCTTGTGAAAATGCCACAGTAATTTTTAATGGAGAGCCACAGAAGGGCTGGGGGCTGAAGATGACCGTGTGTCAGTTCATGGAAGGGCAGCAAGGAAGCTCTGCCAGCGCATCTCAGCTGTTCTGGGCTGGGCACTAGAAGGGACAGGCTGGCCCTGATGTAGAAGTGCAAGAGCAGACAGGCACTCCTGCCTTTTGGTGGTCTCTGTCACCCGCTCCTGCGGCGGTGTTGGCTGCAGCACTCGCTCTCCTGCCTCAGCTTCACAATTTGTAAACCAGAATTAATAGCAGCCACCACTGGGATTGTTTAGAGACTTCCCCCTGTTAAAATGCCTTTCATTTCCACACTGCTCCAGTAGTGCTCAGTATTACTGTTATTACATGGTTCTTTCTTAGCTTGCTGTTCAGAAAAGCAGCTGCCTTCTGTGGCTGGTGTAAGCTACCATTATGCCGGGTGGTATTATGTATGCAACTGTACTTTTGGCATCCGAGTCTATCATTTAAATTAATTTGGAAATTGTGTAGTGACTTGAGGAAAACTGCTGTTGAACTGAAGTTTGTTAGCCCAGAAAATATCATTAGTCCAAAACTCCCTGTAATTGTGTAATAAATGCAATAGTGAATGGTCTTGCATGTAAACCAGACGCTTGAAATATAACTTTTGGTACATTTTCCCTTTCCCCCCCCCCTTTTTTTTTTTTCCAGTATGGGGTACTGCATCCTTTTTGTCCATGGTCTAAAAAAGCTGTCTACGTGGCTAACTAAATGGAGAATTACTGTTCTGACCCTCTTTGCTTTGCTGCTCCTGCTCTTCTCTTGGAAGACCGTGAAACAGAATGAAATCTGGCTGTCACGAGAATCCCTTTTCAGGTAGGAGTGACCACAGGAGAACACTTGGATTTTTCTATTGTTTAAAATGTTTGTTACATGGAATAGTTTTCTTTAGAAAAAGTTGTGCTACTGATGCATTGATCTAATTAACATTTTTATTACCATAAAATAACACTTACTTTCTGTTGGCTGATACCTGCACAGAAACTGGTGTTAACGCTTTATATGCTTATGTACAAACTTTGGTTCTGACAATCATATTTTTAAGACATTCTTCTTTTTAAATAACGTTGATTCTGTAGATCTAACAGTGATTCTAAAGACATAGCAAAAGTTTTTTGCAACACTCCAGAATGCCATGGTAACGCTACTGAATATATTGAAATTTCTTTAGCAATGTTCTAATAACAAAAATAAAATGCCACGAAGTGCCAAACTTAATGTACCATATTTCATTTTATTTGATTACTCTTTGCCAAACAGCTCTCTTAACAACCTCATTTATGTGTTTTCTTGCACTGAAACAGACTGTTTCATTTTGTGTTTTGCTAGAAAATGTATTGCATTTGCCTCCAGCTGCTTTCAGCAGTTGTCTAATTGTGAAGTAATTGCAGAAACACAGGTGATCTGCACACGGGTTGAGCTTTATTTCCTAACTTACTGGCCAGAGCAAAGTTTAATTTATGCAGTTAAACATATAAAACCCGTAGCTAAAAGTATGAAATTGTTTTTTATGTGTACCCTTTGGTCTTCAGGAAACACTACTGAAGTGGTTGGAGCTCTCTTAGTGGGGCTGTTTTTTAAAAAATCTGGAATTGGGGTTTCTTCCCTCTGCATGATTCACGGAATATTCTGAGTTCGAAGGGACCCACAAGGATTGTCGAGTCCATCTTTTAAGTGAATGGCCCATACAGGGATGGGGATCAAGCCCACAACCTTGGCACTATGAAAACCATGCTCTGACCAACTGAGCCAATCTCAGCCCCCTGCCTGTCTCCCTCAAACACTGTTTGCTGTTCAAACAGCAGCAGCTGTGGTGGCTGGCCTGGACTCACACAGCAACCCACTTCCTCCAGTCCAAACCTGGCCACTTGGAGGAAAGAGGGAGGGCTTCCAAGTTGGACAACTCTCTTACTGAAGGGGCGGTGGGAATACGACAATTGCATTTGCAGACTTGCGGACAGCATATGGTGTTGCCTTGTGCACAGCTGTGGTCACCCATGTTTAAGAACAATGCAGTCAAACTGTAGCAGATGACAGGAGGACATTTCCTTCTACTAAGGAGCATTCTTGGGACAATATGGAGTGCTGTGGGGCAGAAGAGAGGGATAAGGTTATGTCTGCTTAGTTGGACACAAATGGAGCTCTGTCCTTCCAGCCTCCATTCAAAGCACGGTGACTGTTCACTGTCAGCTCCAGTTCCGAGGCCGTGCTGCTGCTGCAGTGCAGCTCTGAGCTGGAGCTAATACACCTTTACCTCAAGGGAGGGACTTGGGGTAGCTCAGGGCAGTACTCAGGGCTCAGTGCCTTGGGTTGAGCTGTTTCCCTCTTCAGCTCAGGAGTTTTGGGGATGGTACCAGGAGAGAGGTCTGCCCCAGGCTTTTGAGGGCAGAACTCTGTGTTCCTGCTGGGTCACCTGGTGGTGTGTCCTGTCCCTGAGAGCAATCAGCAGCAGCTGCCGAAAAAAGCACTGTAAGAACGGGGCCAGCAACAATAATGCTTCTCTCCAGTTCTTTCCCAGCTTACAGTAATCTGCAGTTTAAAGACTTCCTGAGTCAGGAGTTACTTGCTATTTTTGCTTTTAACAGCCACTGATGGACTTTTCTTCCATAATATCTCTGACTGCTTTTTCAAATCTATTTATAGTTTTGGCTTCTACAGCATCCTGTGTGCTGGGCTCCATCGTTAAATTACAGAGCGTGCACACTAAGATTTCCCTCTTTGTGCTGTGGGCCTTCTGCCTGATTATCTGGTTTGGTGTCCCCTGGTTCTGGTGTGCTGAGTGAGTAATGTGCTGAGTAACCATCAGCTTGTCACTTAGGATAAAGGCACTTCCATGCCTTGAACCCCCATGCCTTCACCTAAGGTTGTCTCCTTTTCACGCTGAAGTCAGCTGGTTTTGTACTCCCCTAAGATGGAAGCTGTTCTGCATTCCTGATTCCTCTAGTCAGTCTTCTCTGGATACTTCATACTCTGCTCCATCCTTTTGAGAAAGAGGCCAGAATCAGCTTTCAAGAGGTATGTGCAGCACAGTAACATAGGACTGCTTTCTGGTTTTGGTTCTCTTCTCCTACTAATTCCTAATCTTCTGCTTGCCTTTTATGACCTCTCCTACGCAGTGAGCGATAATTTCACAGCACTCCCAATGCAAATTACAAGACACCTACTGTGATTGGAAATAACTGGTTTTTAGACATCAATCTGTGTGCAGATTTATGCAGATTTAGAGAGTGTGTGTACACACTCTCTACTGCTTGTGTCTGCACCAACACTGTGTTTCTTGTGCCATCTTCTTGCCCAGCCTTCAATACTGTGAGATCCTTCTGCAACAAAGTGTAGTTAGCTTTAATTCCTGCAGTGTGATTCATGTTGGTGCCACCAGCAAACGTGTCCCCTCCCTGTTTGCTCCCCTTTCAAAATCCTTTGTCAGCACCTGAAGTAGCTCAGGTGCCATTGCATGTCTCCTGGGAACCCTGCTTGCACTCTTCTCCAGCTCTAAAAACTGTTCACATATTCATGCTCTTTGCTTGCTGTCTTTCAACTGAGTATTGATTCATGAGAGGATCTTCCCCTCCTATTCCATGACACCTTGAAGAAGTTGGAAGTCTTTAGTGAGGGATTTCATCAAAAAAATCCCTTTGAACATTTAAGTGCTCAACATTGGTGTATGTGATTTTGATTGCCTGGGCTATATTTGGATATTTATAAAGGCTTTCCATAGTTTCAATAACATGTACGTACCCGTTGAGTCTACTAAAAAATGACAGAGCTTCCCAAATAACTTCTCTCTGCAATATACAAGGCAAATTCTTTGTTGGACTGTAGTTATCTAGAAGTGTGCTAGAATGAGACTTTATTATGGTTTTCCCCAAATTACCTGAAGTGAAAATCAGACTTTCTGGTCTGTTTTCCCCTCAAGATCCCTTCCCTGGAGTCAAATGAAGTCAAATTCATCAACTTCGGCTCCCCTACTGCCAGTCTCATTTAAATTATAGGCTACCTACCGCAGCTAATAGCTACGTGTTTGGTTTCCTTTGGAAATTCTACCAGACCCAATGGATTCATAACTGTTCTGGGTGTTGATTTGTTTTATAGCCTCTTTTACTGCCACTTCAGTTAGAGACAGTGCTTTGGTCTTGCCCCTGTGAGGAAAAGCTCCCGTGTGTCAACTCCTTCAGCTTCCCTGTAGTGAGCACTCGTGCAGAGAATCCTTTTAGCTTTTCTGCTGTGGTCTTTTCTTCTTCAAGCACTACTTTTAGACCTCCATCATCTATTTGCCTTAGGGGATCTTCGGCAGGTTTCCTCTATCTGATGTATTCCATTATTAGCTTTGATAGCTTTAGCAAGTTTTTCTTTAAATCTCTTTTGGTCTGCCTAATTATGGTTTATGTTTAACTGGCTGACGTTTATGCACTTTTCCTTTTTCCTTCTGTAGCTGTTCCTTTTTAGAGTGGTTTTCATTTCTCAGAGCTGTCTTTGCTGTTGCTGTTTACTCTTATTGGCCTTTTTGCTGTCCTTTTAAGATCTTCTTTGATAGGTGTTACACATCTCTCACAAGTCTGTAATGTGGTAGGACCCTTCTTGCTGATGGGAAGAAAATGCAAAAGAAGAATAGTATAGCAAGAAGATACTGTCACACCAGGAGTGAGAGATCTCCTCTTTGGGGCAGGAGGATGCTGATGGGGGAGGGAGGGAGAAGTGGATGGAGATACGTGAAACAACAATAAATTTTAATGGACAGAACAGGAGGAGGATACCGAGCAAATCTATCGATGTGGGAAAGGAGACATAAATCAACCTACTTGGTAGTCTCTGTGTCTGTTGAATTTTTTTAAGGAGGAGGTGCTAGGAGAATCTTTACTCACAATCCTAGTTCTTCATTCCTCTTTCTCCAGTTGCTGCTTTAATTAATTATTGCTTCTTCCCTCCTTTTAGTTTTTTTTTCCTTTCACCTCTACTTTTTGTTCCTCCATTTGCTAGGATGTGTTTCTGAAGGGTTGATCTGTCTTGATTCCCTTGGCTGAGGCTTATTCTGTTAAACACGCTTTTTCTATGCTGGTCCAGGAGATGTTTGTATACTCAGTGTATTCCTAGTTTTGTGCTTGTACCCCATTCTGTCCTTTTCTCAAGACTTAGCCTATTTTGACACGGTGTGGCAGCACTGTTGCCATCTCTGGGTCACTGTTGCCACTCAGTCTTCAGCCCAGGGACCAAGTTTTCTGGATGCAGAAATCCTGCCAGGTCCTGGCTGGAAGCAGCAGTGTGGGGGAGGATGCTGCTGTCTGAGGAAATGAGGCATCTCCACATAGATGCACAAGCATGTGTGCAAGGACTAAATGAGAAACAGATAAACCACAAGTATAAGACATGGCCAAATATGTAGAGATATTTGAGGCATATTATTGCAAGACATCTCTAGAAGCCCCAAGCAGTTTGTCTAACTGTGTTGGCAAGTGATCAGGGAGGACTTACCTGTTAATTATTTAAAGAACTGCCCTCTAGAGTGAATGCACAGGCCAGAAGGTCAGACTTGAACTGCGGTCAGTGTTAATGTCCAAAGCCAGGGAGTGGGAGGGGAGAGCTGTGGGCTGCTCTCTGCATCCGCTGTACTGACCTTCCCAAGGCTTGTCAAGCTGCCACGTTTCCTGTTGCTCCTGGAAAGCATCCGCACGCGCTGCCCACATTTGTGACAGTGCCTGGAAACACAGTTGTAACCAGCAAAGGAACCGTACCAACATGGTGCTTTCTTAATCAGCAGCTCTCCTTCCCAAGCCAGGTCTGCTGACTTTAGGAATTTGCCAAAACTGCTCCTGACCCAAATGTGGCATTTACTGCTGTGTTGTTTTGTTAATTTTGAAAGCTGGCTCAGCTGAGGAGAGCAAGTCCGTTGCATTTCGGGCATCTTCTGTAGGACAGTTTAATATGGCCCAACGCAGATATCTGTGAAATCAGTACAAGGGTAGGAGGCCGAGGGAGGTGGTTGTTTGTGTCATCTAGAGAATAATTTGCTGTAGACGACCTTTGTTGATGATGATGATTCCCAAAGCAGAGGAGACGCCATCAGTTTCCCAGTGTTCCTGCTGAGGCAGGAGTGGTCTCATATTCTTCTAAACAGCACTTTTTGTACAGATATCACAGAAAATCACTGAAGCCTCAGCCCGGTACCCAGTCACCTTGTAGAGCAGACCACGCACTTGGGAAAACAAGAGAGGGGATCACAGGGCATTTTTCCCAACTGAAGTGGAATTTGGATGATGCTGGAATTTGAGGTTGGAAAATGCCAGTAGTATTTTATTTCTCTGATATATGGCTAATAGGCTTTTTGTTTTTCCACGGGCAGGAAGAGTTACATAAAAAGGTTTGCCTATTGTTTGTTTTCCATTTATGTCGCTTACTGCTGTCGTAGAAGTCAGAAGGAAAGGAAATCCTCTGGAGAAGTGACGTCCAATGTCAATGGGCTCGTTTCTGGCTGGAGCCAGCTCGGTGCTGTAGGTTTTCAGCAGGGCATGTGTCTGCCGGGCTGGGCAATAAGGAAATAGGAGAGTTTGGAAAAGCACATTGGAAAATTATACTGAAATTGTGAGAGACTGGGAGCTTGTGGGAAGCAGAAATGGAAAAACATTGTGTTCTACTTTGTTATTTATACTCCACCCTTTCCTTCTTGGCTTTCACCGTGGACATCATTGTTTCCTCTGTCAATGAGCAAACAGCGTTCTCGACTGGTCAAGAATCAGTTAGCAGGAGTGTTTGCCTAAACTCTCCTGAAAATTTCTCTCTGCATCCAGTGCTGTGTTTGCTGCTGCCTCCGCCAGCGCAGAGGCTCCAGGCAGCCTCAGTCATTGCTATGTGCATTTGCAAAATGAAACATCCCCCTCCCCGCCCGTGCGAAGAGAATAAATAGGTCAGTGTGAGCAGTGCGATGCAGAAGAGAGCATCTTAAGAACCCAGACCCATTTCTACCTTTCCTGTGTCACCCCCACCACCAGCAGAAGTACACAGATGCAAGAAGCTTTATTAGTTTTTTAATAAATGGGACCAGCAGAATTAGCGATAAATTCTACTTAAAGGAAAACAGTCCAGAATTAAAATATTTAAACATATGCATCTTGCTGTTAAAACGGTATCTCATTAGAACTGAAGTGCTCGTGCATATGTAATGTACTCCTCACTGTTGGCTCGGTCTGCTCTGTTTCAGCAGAGGCTGTAGCAGAGCAACTCCTTGCACGTAGCTCTGAGAGAGCAGCAGTTTTGAGTGCCATGTCTCTGCCTGTAACACTGATGCTGATGTAATGAAACCCTCTCTGTATAAGAATTAATATTCCAGTGATGCCCAGAGGTTGTAAGTGTGTAGTTAATAGCTCCCAAGGCCAATGGAAATTAACACAGCCATAGCAGTCACACATTACTTGCTGCTGGTGCAGTATATCTTTGTGAAAACTAATATAGAAAATCATTCTCTTAAGAATAGCATCAATTAACTGATTTAATTCAGCGATTAGTCACAAAATGTCCTATTCCTGTAGTGCTCCCAGTAAGTAATTTGGAAATACCTGATGATTAGGAAGCCAAATGCAAGGTGTACTTTTAATTTTAGTAGGCAAACCGTGGCTCTGTTGAGCTGAACTCTGCAAGGCAATTGTGGGCGAAGCTTTGGAAGCTCTCACAAGTAGGTGTTAGTGATGCTGGTTACCACTGGCTGCAGATAACCAAAAGGATACCGTATTTGCCACTGCAATCCCTCCGTTCTGTTTTGCAATGAAATCCCCCTCAAGGGGTTTCTGCAGCTCTGGGTGCATTCTTCCTGTGCAAGAGGGTGTGCACCCCACTGCAGGGGCTGCGTGTGAGCCTGTCTCATTATGATGAACTTCCATGCTCACCAAAGTTAAACAGGAGAGACAGACAAGGCAAAGCAACAAGACTTGAGAATTTTCTAATCGTTGCTTTTCCTACCTGAGGTAGCAGGGAGTAGAAAAGAGAGCAGCTGGCAGGAATCTGCTTGTGAGCAAGAAACAGCACTTTGTCTGCTTTTACATGTACAGATTCATCCATTCTTATTTCCCATTACGTCAGAGAGCCCCTATTTATGTGCTGGAAAGGATTCCCCCATTAAACAGAGTACTGACTTCTCTGGATTCACAGGGGAAATGTTTCCATGGTGTACGTGCTCCTGTGATTTCTTTCTCTCTTTAACCTTGAAACGGCATTTCCCCTGGCTGTGCAAGGTGTACCTTGCTTTCTGTGCTCTCAATTAAGCAAATAAGCATATGCTTGCTTTTGTCTTTGCGCCCTCATTATTAATTCCAAATGTTGAGTTCAGTCTGTGCATGGCAGGGGAGACGAAGGGGCGGGATGGGGGGACTGTGCAGCCAGATATCCTCAGTCATGTATTACAATGCCAGAGTGTTATTTTGCCACCTAAGGGTGAGAGTCCCATTAGCCCTCACCTCCCGGCCATACTCTGCTCCGCCTTAAGCAGTGCACATGTGCTGGTACTTGAAGTATGCTGTGCATCCCATCTAGTGGCTGATGCACATGGAAAAGATACCCTCTTTCTGGTATCTGCAGTGCCAGGTTTATATCAAGATTTTCATAAGGTGCTTCATGACACTCAAGTTTAAGCAGGGATCCTGTTTTTAGAAAGTACTACATGCTTTCCCTCTAAATATTAGCCATTTTGGTTTTGCTCTTTCAGTTTAGTAATTCAGATTTTAAAATACAACAGCATCTGGCCACAGGGAATGTTGCAGTGTTGGTGCTGGAAGTGCCTGCGGTGACAGCGACCAGGATGAGTTGAATTGCTGCCACACATGTATGTCTGCCCGGGGCACTTGGCGCGTGGGACAAGCTCAGAGTTATGAGTTGTGTTGTCACAAATGCACAGGAGGTGACGAGGTGCTTGGATTACGAGCAAGCTTTTCAGGAGAAGCGAGTGTGGGAAGAAGGTGGATCTAGGAGAAGGTGGGGTAACCTGGCTGCTAATTGGTGTCCTGCTTCTGTTCCTCTCCACAGCTCAGGAGTGAAGACCCTGCCCCACAACGCCAAGGTGCACTACAACTACGCCAATTTTCTGAAAGACCAGGGCCGGAACATTGAAGCAATCTACCACTACAAAACTGCTCTCAAGTAAGTTCCTCAGGGCCCTGGTGGGGCTCCTGCTGTTAACCCATCTCCTTCCTGACAGACATGGGGCAAGTTGCCTGCTCCTCATCTCTGGCTCCTGGGAGCAGCTTGGCTTCCAGAGCCTGGGAAAGTTCCCTGGCTCAGTGTTTGTGTGTCATGAAATGAGGTAGCCTGGCTTCCCTCCAGCTCCACGTGTGTGTGTGTGTGTGTGTGTGCACTATTGTATATGAGATAGAAATGTTACCATAGCTACATGTTGAGCGATGAGGTGTCATTTACGCAGTTGAATGTATGCTGGTAAGCAGGAGGTAGTTGTCCTAAATGCATTTTCAGGTTCCTGGGCCATTTATCTTAGTAAATTGTTAATGGTGCATGCCTGGAAAATGTCAGTGCGGTAGCCATCTGAGGTGCAGTAACAATAATAGTACTTACTGCCTGTATTGAGGCTTCTGTCCACAGAGCTTTGCAGGAACACTAAACTAATTGGTCCTGAAAATGCTCCTGTGCAGTAACAGGGCAAATATCATTGCTGAGGTTCTGTACACGGAGAAGCTGAAGCAGGAGGATGAATTGCCTTGCCTGTAGATGAATGGTAAATCAGGGCCCAGGGCTGGGCTGTAATATGGGACATGGGATATCTGTGAAAGACCCTTCCTTCACACACAGATGGGATCACTCCCTGTGAGCAGCTTCCCTCCACTTGCTGCTCCTGCCAGTGCTGTTCATGCAGCTCATCTGCTCCCCAGGCAGTGCTGAGTGCACCAAGCAGGTCACCCCAGTTTCCCCAGATCTCTCCCTTCTGGTCCTTGGGACTTGGGAGAAAGGACAAGCCCCTCTGGGAAATGAATGCAAGGAACAGGGCTGGGGGGATGGCGTGGTGGCAAGGGAAGGCAAGCAGAGAGTGCGCAGATAGTGTTTTCAGGAGTAGAAGCATGTTTGGGAAGGACAGACAAGGTGAAGAGTGCCTCTGATGGACAGCAAGGGCAAAGCTGAACTCCATAGGGCATGTCAGGAGGTGGAAGAAATATTCTTTCCTGACATGTGTTGTGACAGAAAACTCCAGAAATTACATGTATGTTTTGTCTTTTGGCCAGCTGAAGGGTTATGATAAAAGCTCTCCAAGGGCTCCTAACCCACCCAGACTGACCTGTGAGGACAGGAGTTCATTGTCACTGAGGAGGGATTGAACCTGGGTGAAGGTGATTTTTTAGCTTTTTTGAGCAACATCCTGTTCTGTTTTACCATGCTGGGCATTTAGGAAGTCATTTAGAAAAACCTCCTATTTTTTTAATGTTTCCAGCAATGGAAAATCTAGCACAACCACCAGTAAACTGTACTGAAGGTTAATTACATTGGTTGTTGAAAATGTCCTCCCTTATTTTTAGACTGATTTGTTTAACGCCAGCTTCCAGTCATTGAATTTGTTTCCATCTTTCAGTACCACACTGAAGATCCCATTACCAAAAGTCTGTTTTCCATAGAGTGATCAACTCCTCCCTTAACCTGATTGATAGGTGCTGGTTTTTTCAGCATTACAAGGTTTTGCCGTCCTCCAGTTGTTCCTGTATCTAGTCTCTGAACTTTCTCCAATTTACCAGAAAAGCCCATTGCAAGTTAAAAAGAAGAGGGACTGACAAAAATTAGCCAAGCCCTGCGGTGGATACATAGAGAGTAATGTAACTGCTCCTACCAACATTGCCTCTGCTTGTGTAAATGGGATTTGCAGACAAAAGATCTTCTCTAACTCAGCAGCAGGCATTTATTGTAATTATAATGCCGTTTTCTGCTCTGCAGTATTTCAATTATGAAAGAGTCTGTTTTAAGAACTGATTGCAAATATTTTCTCAACTGTGTTACATAGCGCTGTTTATGCTGATGGTGCTGTTTATAGAGCATCTGAAACCTTGCTGGGGCGTGGAGCCCCACAGAACCAACTGTGCTCTCCTCATGGCACTGGTGCTAGTGCTCCACTTGCTTCAGTAATTTCAGGATTAGGTGGCAGTTTGGAAAAGTGAAACTCACCTTGCATATTCTCTTTCTGACCCAGAAGCGCGGAGTTGGAAGTCTCCCTCACTGGGAAGCTGCACTACTTGATCCCGTCACATTGTATCTCTGCACTTACATGTTCCTTACTTTTACTTCTTCCCACCTCTGTCACAAGGAAATTATTTGGTGTCTGTGTAATAAGCAGTAGAACAGTGTAAGTAAAAAGTGTACTGTGTTCTTCTGTTGAGAATTACGTTCTGTGATGTCTGTGTTTTCCTGACAGACAGACAGACCGACCTTTTCTGCAGTGCCCACGGTTGTGCGTGGGCCCTGCAGCAACTGCTGTGCCTATGTTTGATGGCTGTGTTGAAGCAGTGGAGAAGCTGCTGGGTGTGGGACAGGCAGCCCTCAGGTGGATACAGTGGCAGATCCTACACAGGTGTCACAGACAACAGCTGTCCTGTCCAAGCTGTTTACCAGCTCCTCACAGACTGCTCTGACTGTAGACCAATCTCCACAATTAGAGAGAAGCAAGTAGTAGCTGTAATATCCTGAGCAGATTTTGATGGTTTAGGGTATTTTTGGCCACTGACTTGACCTGGAAAGATTAATTACCACTCTGTAAATTTCCATAGCAGGGCGTAGGCAGACCAGCGGCTGAGGTATTCACACAAGAAGCTTTCATGATTTCCCACAGGTACCCCTCACTGAGTGCCTACTCTCCCAGGGAGTGTGGGTGGATCCATCCTCCCCAGGTTACAGAAAACCCAAGGTACTCAGGAGGCTTCATAATCCAATGGCAGCACAGCCAAGAGTACAGAAGATAAAAATATTATTTCTGCCTAGTGCTCAGTGAGCAGATCGATAGGGAATTAATAAGGAAATGGAGTCAGTAAGGACACGGCTTGCTGCCTGGGAGCTCCTGGGAGATAGGAAAGGGAGAGCTGCAGTGCCTCAGTGGGTGATGGCTCATCCACTATTCCAGCTTTGTGCCAAATGACAGCGCAGGTCTGCTTGATCTCCGGTGAGTGAGTTTAATTGTTTAGTAAACAAAAGCCGTCTTGTCAGTGTGCACCCTGCTGCCTGAACTGCAAGCAATTGCCATTCCACCACGTAAGGATGCGCTGCCATGCACTCCTGCTCTGCCAGAAGTGCTGGTTGCCATGGGTCTGCTCGGCAAGGCAACGCATGGCTCCTGTGAAGTTGTAGCTGTGGGAAAAGATGTTGAAGTGCATACAAGTCACCTAGTGAAATACTAGCAATTGATTCTAAATCCTGGGAAAGTTGATCCCCAGTGCTTTAACTGCTCCCTTTCCTGCTTTCAGACACAGGTGGGATTCTCTGCTGGCAAATGTTGGTGTACCTCTGTTAGCTTCAGGGCAGAAAAGTGGTGGAGGAGAGTAATGCATTTTCTCTGACAGTGAGACTGCAGGGCAGATTTCCAAGGCAAACTTGGCAATCACTCCCAACAACCACAATGTTGGTGCCACTGCAGGTGGCCCATCAGAAAACCCCAGCCCGGAGGCCAGTGACACAACACCCTGACCTAGCCAGACTTGGGTAAATAGTGCAGGCTAATTATGCTCTCCAAGAGTGGGGGAAATGAAAACTTAAATGCAAAAATGGAGAACGACATTGGAATTGGAGATAGGGGGAATGAAAAGAACAAAAATTCTCTGTATGTAGGAAAAGCTCTTCCTATATGTAGTTCCTAAAAATGGAGTGGAAATGGAGCCCTTCAGAGATGCCAGATGAGTTACCCGTAAAACAGGCCCGACAAACAGCTGGCATTCAGCAACTCTAGAGTGGGTTATAAACCTTTCAGCTTACCTACAGTAAAACAAGAAAAACACACTGCTGGATTAGACTGCTCCACTGGTTTGCCTGACATATGGTAGTGACCCCAGGAGATCCTTGGGGGTTTTTTCCTGCAGAAAGTAAAGGCCGGAAATACTCCATCTGAGATGTGAATCGACCACAGCTATTCTGAAAGCTGCCCTTAACATTCTTGCTGCTGCTTCTGCTGCAGATTTGCAGCTGTTGTTAGGAATTCTGGAGAACCTCTGCTCCTGGAGATCAAACAGTGCTGATCTTATCTGAAATTGATCTCACCACTTGTCTCCCATTTGTGAGTGTGAATATGAGGTTGTGCTACCTCACTCAAATATGGAGAACAATTCTGATGTGCTAATGAAGATGTTTTTGCTGTTGTTGATAGTTACCAAGCTTTTGTCCTGCTTCACCCCAGCTTTGTGTGCTTGATGTAACTGTTGAGATTGTTTTATTGCTCCTCAGGAATGCGCATGGCTAACATGCAGAGAGAGAAAAACAGAAGAGCCTTAAAACCCATTCGGTGAACATTTGTTATCAATTAAATCAATCTCCTTTTAACAACGGAGGGAAGAAAAATAATTCACCTTCCCTCCTACAACTGCACTCATTCAACATTTTAATTCCCAAAGCAGTTCCGTCCTACCATCCCTCTCCGTGTTTGTTGCCAGGGCAGTGCTTCCCACGGAGGGCAGATCGATGTGAGTGAGCATCAGCGGGTGGGGCCGAAGGACGTTGCTGCGTTCTTTGCTGGAGTTGGAATGCTAATAATAGTTCTGTGCTATCCAAGCTACATTTCTGTGTCTGGAAAAAAGGTCTTCATCTAAAAATTCACGTTTGCCTTCTGGATGTTAAAACATACCTGCCAGCACAGAGGCCCTGCAGGAGGTGTCCACCTCGTGTAGTGTAATATTGTGAATTTATGTACATACGTGCACTGGTGTGTGTACCTGAGAGTGCACACACTTCTGCAGTGTTACCTCCGTGTGTGTACACGTCCAGCAGCAGGTTCCTAGCCACAAACTCCCCTTAGACTTCCCCTGCCAAATGCTCCTGACCAAACAGAGTGGGAAGGGGACCAGCCTGCCATGCAGAAACCTTCATTCCCCCTTGTGGCATCTTCTGGAAGAGGGAGCCTCTGGACAGCAAGAAGGAATCTTGGGCTGCCTTTCTTTGCAGTTCAGGGAGTTGTTCTGCTGTTCAGCCTTCAGAGAGAGGAGAGAGTGGGCCAGGAGGCAGAGAAACCAGTATGAAAACACTTGGTGCTGCAACTTGTGTGGTCTAGCTCTTGCAGAGCTTGCAAATAATACATCTTAGGGCATTGCTTACAGCGTGGAAACTGGGAATGCTGGTTTGTGGCATCAGTAAGGGTCATGAAATCATGGTTATGTATCCTTAGTACTCAAACACAGGCTAGGTAGAGAAGGGAAAACAGTGTAAGTAGCTTGTCCATATCCCTCATTTGAGGGAATAAAATTGGTTCATAGCATTGCTGGAATGGGTAGAAAAGAAAAAAAGCTGTTCTCTCAACTCACTACACTTTAGAAATAAGGCCCTAATTCTGTAAGGGAGACTCAGGTTTCTTCCTAAGCTTTCCCACATACCTTCCTGCTGGGTTTTTATATATCTTAAATCAACGCTATCTGGGGTTGTTTAAATTCAGTTAAATTGCACTCTCCGTGCAGTAAAAAAAATTGTGTTCTTACAGCCCTTTATGTATGTGTGTGTCAGTGTATTTGCCTTGAAAATGCCTCTCAGCGTGGACTGCAGGTGGCCTTGGATACCATCTGTGATTTATTTCTGGGAAGAATTAAAATACCAGCACCATTTGTTAGCCTGTTTTTACAGTGAGTAAAAATGTGCAGTCCTGCTTTGCTGTGGCTGCATTTGCTCCCGAAACCGCGAGGGCCCTTCTGATGTTCGAACATTACTTAGGTCAGGCCCGTGGAGCAAGCCTGAAACACCTTCATAGAGGTTTCATGTAATACTCTGAGTTAGTGGGTGTTACAGGCTGGAGGTGGATCGTGTCCGAGCGGTTGGGAACACCTTTGTGCAATGTCCTGATGTGAGCTTTGAGAGTAGGTTAAGGAGTACTGTGTAGGTATGTGCTGGCTGTCCTGAAGCTGGACGGAATTGTTGAGTATTTTAGTGGTAATTGATGGCTGAAAGGGCTGCTTGGTAATTTGAATCAGAGGCGTAGTGGCCTTTACAACAAGTTGCAGGTGACGGTGGCCAAATTACTTCAGCCAGTGTCATCTATTTTTGAACCTGTTCTCTATAAAGCGCTAATCCCTGCCTGTTTTGAGGGCTGCTCCCCCTCTGCTCAGTTTTTTGGGTTTTTAGTGATAAAATAACAATCAGTCAAGGCACAGGCTTTTATTTACTTGAAAACTGAACTGGTATAAGTGCAACTATGAGCCCTGATGCAGAGACAATATGTGTGCATTTAGAGCCATAGAAGCTGGGTGTGCCTGCTGGGATGGAGAGAGGGATGTGTAACTCAGCCCTGGACACTGGTGGTTACAGGTGGGGTCCCTTCCTACACCTTGGTGTCTGCTGTGGGTGCAGGTCCTTCTGTGATGCCCTTCAGGGACTTGCTGGCTTTTCAAATATATCTTCTTAGGGAAAAGCCCCCATCAGATCTGAGGGTGACAACTCCATAGGCCTCCTCAGATACTGCATCAAAACTCTGCCTACTTATATATTGGGGACTGATAAAAAAATCTGGGGAATGAAAAATGCTTTCCTGATGAAAAGCTGTTTCCTTATTGGGACAAGGCATCTATTTTGATTTTTCTGTGGGGTATGCAGAGAGAAACTTATGGCTGTATTTGGCACGTGTTCAAGTCTACCTTTCACTTTTGGCTAATGATAACCTCAAATCCAAGGGTTAGTTACTCATTCCCACAGCCACTGCTTTTTTCTTAGCGTGCTGTCCTTGTTTTTATGAGAAGTGTACAGTATGGGGCTGTACAGCTTCCCCTGGCACCTGGGAGCCTCAGGAGATGACAGGCGTGATTTCACCCCCATCTGCTTCGGTGAGAGTATGTTGTTGTTTTATCCCCTCGTGTCACGTTTGATTGAAGGGCTCGCCTGATGGTCTCTTGTTTGCTGTGAGGTCCCTCAAGATTCTGTGGGCACTATGGAGGTGCCTGCATTGTTCACAGTCTCTAAGTCAGGCATGTTGTGAATTATTAGTCCTTTGTTGGGCTTTGGGAGTGTTGAGGTTTCTGGGATTTTCAGGACTTATGTGGATCCTGCGTAAATTCTTTATGTGAGAGAATAAGCAGACAGCCCCGTTTGACAACCTCGTGTTGCCTCAACACTTCTGGGAACATGTGAGTTTAGCAGGAAAGATTTTATTTATTTATATTTAGCTGTGATATTGTTTGACTTAAACTTTGTTTGACTCAACTCTAACTCTCAGGCTTCTATCCCTGCCCAAGTTTGACAATGTAATGAAAATTTATAAATTGTAATATTGTTTAGTGTGCTACAGGTTGGCTATTTGAATGGCATGCTTTAGGATATTGCTGTGGGTTGGGGGTATTTTTCCTTAATGGATGTCGAGCTCAAAGAATTTTTTTTTTTTGGTGCATTTGTGTCCTGGAGAGGTTTCCCTCAGTATGAGGATGCTCTGCCCTTCAGCCCGGGAAGCTCACCCTGCTGAGGGTGTTTGCTGGTGGCAGGGCACCTGGGGGCTGCTGTTCTGCCTGCTGGGCTGATGGGCAGGGGAGAAGCCGTAAAGCCAGGACCTTACTTCCTTCCACTGATCCTGGCTGTGATTCAGCACTTGCTGTTTATACCCAGTCGGCCTCTGGAGATCCCGGGTTAGATCAAGATCCTGCTGTAGACACTGCTGATCAGGCATGACCCCGTGCTGACTTCTTGAGCAGGACCTCCCTCAGGAGCTGAGCTGGCCCACACAACAGCAGTGAGGATCCCAGTGGGGCCCACAGCGCTGCTCAGGGATGCTCTTCGAGCCCCCAGCACCAGACTAGGATGGGATCACTCCCTGTCTTATTCCTGGCGTTGTGTCAGGCCCCCTCGCAGCTGAGTGCATGGAAACGGGTGAGATGTAATACCCAGCTCCAGGCTGTGCTGTGTACAGCCAGGAGTCTCGCTGCTTTGTCACGCTTTCACCAAAGAAGATTATGCCTGAGGCTTTCAAAGGAACCTAAAAGCATTAGATCTCTCACTTGCCTGACTTTCAACAGGATTTCTAGGTGCTTTTTAAAATACAAAAATCCCAGCCTGCCACAACCTTCTGCCAAGCTGAAGGGTGTTACCTTTGAGGAAATATTGATGCAACTACTAGAACTCTTCAAGAGAAAACCAGCTGCTGCTTGATATTGCGGGATCACATCTCCTTCTATGAAAGAAATTCAAATTTTGCAAATTGAAAATCTTGGAAGAGGTAGGAAGACATAGGGTCTGCCTCCATGACCTCACATCTCCCCATCCTGTAGAGCAGCTCTTGGACCAAGGTGCCACACTATCATGAGGCCATGACCTGAGTTATTGCCAGTGCAGGATTGTTCCCCGAAGAATGACTGGTCTCAGAATTACATCAAATCACACTTTAATTCAACCTGACATAGAGCTTTATTGAGAACTTACATAAACACATGAAAATGAGTGTGATGTAATATTAAAATTGGAAAATTGGCTTGAAATGGTATACCGGAGTAAATACAAAATGGGCAGTATTAAAACTTGGCACAGATAGAAGTGTTATTCATATAACATTCTTTTGTTGGCAAAACAATGCCAGTAATTACAGTATATATTGGAATGGGGCAAAACGTGCCTTAGTAACAAGTTGCCATGCTGCCAGCAAGTAATTGGACCTGGGTAATTAAGGCCTCAGTCTGTGTGCCTAATGTGGCTGCAGGGAGCCCTGTGGATGCTGGGCTTTGTGGCAGGGTGGGACAGGCACCAGGAGAGCCAAGAGTGCCTGTCAGGGAAGTGTCCTGTTGTATGGAGGAGGTGGGGTGAGAGGTCTGACCCAGGGCTCTTCAGGCTCTCCTCTCCTCTGGCCACAGAGAGGTAACACAGCCTGTTTTGTCAGGGCAGCACAGGGGGTGATTTATCACAGCTGCCTCAAGGGTGGCGTGGTCCCTGTGAGTGCTAAGCTTAAATGCATTATTTCATCAAAAGATGCATTAACAAAAAACGGGTACGCTAGATCTCCCCAACAGAATCATTTAGATTTTTATTATTTTTCAATTATTATTTTAATTTATAGAGGAACTTAATATGCTTGGAGCCCCTTTGAATATTATGGAAGATGATGCAGGCAGACTTTTCTTTCTGCTGCTGCCATGGCGTGGCTGTTGGGTTAATGACAACCAGGGTTGCTTACAGGTTTTATAGTGGTTATAAGAACTCATGTTGTAAGTCACTGGGAATGTGCTTTCAACAGGCTTATTGTCAGCCCTTGGAGAGTGGTGAAGGGCTGGTCACTGGGCTGGGGCATCAGGAAAAGTCACCCTCATGTGACATCTCAGGACTGTCCCAGCTCTGAGAGGTGTCTCTGGGCTGCTTTCAGTCACCTCTTTTATCATGCAGCGGCTGTGGGGGGCTGCCCAGCCCCCTGAAAGATGACATTACAGCCTTTTCCATGCTGTCCATGGTAGTTTTCCAGACTAATTGCATGTTAGTCTGGCCCCATCCCCTGCTGCTTGCTACCCACACAGCAATGCCTATGCAAAACCCACATAATACTCTTAAGAGCAAGTGGGTAGTTGCCACACTAATGCCTTCCTCCCCCTGAATACCCCTGGCACCAGACCACGGGCTGTTTAAAGGCAGGACTGTGAGCAGAGCTTGCCAGTTGTTTCAGTGGTCTCTCGCAATCTGAACTAAAAGAATTAAAATTCTTGGTGGATCATAGGTTACAATCATGAAAACAAATTTCCTCCCTTTCTCTTCTTTCTGTAATTGTCTTGTAATTCAGATATGGAGCCAAACAAAGCCCTTCAAAATTTTTTTTATTTTTAAACCCTAGTGTTTCAGATAGTGGCATTAAATGAAAAAGCAGAATAAATGGTCATCATTTTGATGACTGTATATGTTTTATACCTGGTATCGTCTTGGGAAACTGGAAATCTCGTGACTGTGCAAGTCAATAGGGCTTTTGTTCAGTGGTATTAGAAGGAATTTTGCTAACCTAAAAGAAGTGGGGATAATCACTAACAGGAGTTCTTGTGCAGTCTATACCTGTAATAGTTAAAGGGAAGGCTGCTGAAATTTATTCTGACAATTGCAGATACAGCATTGGAGGAACCATTTGAATTATTCATTCTGCAACAAGGAAACATCCCACTTGTCTTCTCTTTAGAAATGAAATCTCAGTCTGCTTTAAAATATACTTTTATGGCTTGCTTTCCCATAATTTTGCTATTCCAAGACTTCTATTATAATTATCCTTGAATGTAGATTTTAAAGAAAATTATTCTGATTTCTAAAGGAAAGGTTAAACTGATTTTTTACATGAACTGCTACTTGTAGAATAAGTTTAATGAAATTCAGCTTTCTTTCATAAATAATGCAGCACTTGCATTTGATTAGGTGAAGCCTGGAGGAATTTCTACCTAATCAGATGCATAGCAAGAAGGATATTGCCTGCAGACTGTTACCATTATCAGTGGTGGTGGGAAGGAAAATACAGCTCTATGTATGTCCACAGAGTAAGCTTTGTTTCTTAGGAGAAGTTGCAAAACAAGCTAGATATGTTCTAACAACTGATCTCCTGCATCTCAGTGTCCTCAGAGTGATGGTTTATAAAACAAAGTCTGGATTCTGAGTATTGTCATTATCGTGGCATGAAAAAACTCCAGGTTAATTGGAGACCTCCTTGTCTTGGTTATGTGTTTCTAACCCTTCTAAGAAATAAATACAGAGACAGTGTTTTCATTAGAGAGCTTTTGATCAAAATAAGCTAAAGCTGAATATTAGAATTCATTGAGCCCAATTCCAGATATCTTGATGAACAGCACAAACCTCCTGATAACGTCAAAATGGGAAAAGTACGCGTGTCTCCCTCCATTACAACAATTAATCAAGGCAAGTTCTTGAGTAAATGTTGGTTCAGTTGGTAACTTGTGGTCAAGTTTTATGCTCCTGTGTAAATCCTGCCAGAAGACTTTGTTGTGCTCTGTTTTTATTCCCAGGGAGCTGTTATTAACAGCAGTGAGTGTGCCTGAACAGAGGGTAGTTTAAATGGGGCTGTTAGTCCTTTATTCAACAGCCATGTTAAAAAATTAAAAAATGATCTGGTCCCCATTCTCTGGCCCGAAGGTCAGCTGGCATAAATTGGCCTGGAAGTATTCAGTAAATGTTTGTATCTCTGAGAGACAGTGGCCAAGTCCCAGTTGGCTTTTGGGACCAAACTCTGATCTGGGCTCAGGCCTGGACCACTCCTGGGAACTTTTTGAGGGTGGTGTGAAAGCAGCATAAACTGAAAGAGGGCAAGTTTGGATGGGATATTAGGAAGAAATTCTTTACTGTGAGAATGTTGAGGCACAGGAACACATTGTTCATAGAAGCGGTGGATGCCCATTCCTGGAAGTGTCCGAGGCCAGGTTGGATGGGGCTTTGAATAACCTGCTCTAGTGAAAGGTGTCCCTGCCCGTAGTGGATGGGCATTGGAACAGATGGTCTTTAAGGTCATTTACATCCCAAAACATTCTGTGATTCAGTGATTCTGTAAGGCATGGATGGTCATGGGCTCAGACTCTGGCCCTGGTAACTTTACCAGAGGTGATGCTCTCTTAGGCTTGGCTGTTCTGCCGAACTCAGTTGAGTGGCAGCTTGTTCTACCACCATAATAAAGTAATATTCCAAATAAAATATTTGGAGAGAAATAAAAGAGCTGAATCCTAGCGGCAAAGCCCAACACCACCGCCTTATCTCACTGTGGTCAGAATTTCTCTTAACTTTTGTTCAGATATGTAAAATTTCAGATGTCATAAGTTCTTCAGGTCAGATGCTAAGCGGGTTTAAGCCGACGATTTGTGCTTGCTAAGGTTCTGGGTTTTCACTTACATTTCTTGGACAGGGCAATGAGATGTAATGAATAAATGTAAAACACAAGAAATAGAGCCCAGGATACATGGGAGATGTGTTTGCATGCTGTGATTTGCTGTTGAGAGGTTTTAGCACTGAGCTCGAAAGTATATTTATGGAGCTGCTGGTCAGAACGGTGCAATTTAAAGGTGAAATCAGTTCCCTTTTTTAATCTTGAGTTTTCATTCCACTCCAGATTGGTGCAAGCAAATCTCCCGGGCCTAAAATGCCAGAGGAGCACTAAAGGCCAAGAACAGAATTAATTTTTGAAAGTTTGAGAGAAAAACCATCAGGTTTAGGGCTGTAAAATGGTAATCTGTTTCTGACTTTCCCAAGAATTGTCTGAAATCCTTTTGTCCACTCATAACTCAAATGACTTCATGTCAAATATTAGAGCTGTTTTATGTGTGAGTACTGACAGAAGTAGTTCACACTTTTATCATAGCCATTTGGTAAAAAAGGCTCAAAAATGTAACTCCCAGACCTTTTTCTTGGTCCAATACAATGTCAAAATCTCTTGGAGGAAATGGGAAACAAGACTGAGCCGTTGGTCATTGGCCTAAGATGTTCTTTGTTCAAGATTCTGGTCAAGGTATCACACAGAGCTGCATCCCAAGTGCTGAAGAGCAAGCAAGCTTGGCCCTTTCCATTCCTCCCCTGCTGTTGCTCTGGAAAGCACTTCTCCCAGCCTGCTTCACTTGGAGAGGCTTAGACTAGATGACAAATGGATTTGAGGGCAGAGGTCAAGACTCCACACTACACCCTCATCATCATCTTGTCTTTTGCTGGTGCTTCTCCAAGTGCAGGAAGCCACTCACGTCCCAAAATGCATCAGGTTCACTGGGGAGTTTCAGCGATGGAAAGTGGTGCTATTTCTATGTCAACTGCAGTTCTCGCCACAAATTTCCCAGTCTCTGCTACTCCGTGACAAGTTCAGGTAGGGGTCTCTTCACAAGTCACTTGAGCAGCGATTGCAGGTGGTGAGGGTGAGTGTGGACACCGGGCAAAGCACCTGAGGGCTTGCAGCAGAAGTGGTGGCCTCTGAGAGATGGGATGCTCACCTGTGTGGGAGGGATGTTGGCACTCTCTAGTCATTATTTACTATGAATGATGGTCACTACGTTTATTTTTTATTTTTATAACAGGCCACTTTTTAAAAAAAACACGTGGTTGCATCCCTGAACAATTTCTCCTCAAATATGTGGCTTTGCAGTCCTTGTTTGCTAGGTGGAAAAAGGACTTTGGGCTTTTCTCTTACTTAATGGTAGGAAACATCCTGGTTTTGTTAGTGGTGCATTCCCATTTCTCCCAGAGTTCCCTTGAATGTTTCCAGCTTCGTCCCCAAATAAGACCTTGCCAAAATCATTTATGAACTGTGGAGTGAAAATGTGACTGATACAAATGTTGCAGTGGTGTATAAAATGCTAAATTATTCATAGTACTTAAGCATGGAAAATCCCAGGGCTGAACCGACATAGTGAAAAACTCCAGGCAAAGAAAAAAAAATACCCACCATGGAAAGTCTTGGATTAAAAACAGTTGCAAACTTTAGTCAGGCTATACTATAGAGTCTTAATCCCTTCTTCTTTTAAATGCCCCTTCTCATGCAGTACCCTGTGCTTTCATAGCCAACTTTTATGGCTATGAAAACTTTTACTTTTAATGTCATTATCCACGTCGCTTTCCCATGATCAGGGACCTAAGGCAAAGAACTGCCAGATGACTTGTCCTCAGAGCGTCAGGCCTTCTCACACAGCTGGTCTCCAGGGACCTCTGTGGGTATCTGCCAGAAATTTACTTCCTTATCATAATGACCCTCAGTTTTCACCTACCTATCACACAAAGGGTCCTGGATACTTCAATCTTGCCCTGGGATCATTTCTACCTCTGGAGTTTTCTGGTGAAAGACCTACAAACTAAAATATTAATGTAGGAGCACAACTCTGAGAATTTAAACTGCTGAATGGACCATGACCTGCTGCTTAATTCATGGAGAATTTTAGCAGAGATGCATCGGGCCCAGGACATAATCTTGTAACTGAAACAGGCAGATGTGAAGATCAACAGGTCAGATAAAAGGAGAACTTTACTGAACCAAATGCTACAAGAAGCTTACAGAATTCATGCCGTTAAGTGGTCTGGTTCCAGATTCTTTTATCATTTTGCTTAGTCCTGAAAACATTGTTCAACAGCTGATTTCAGGTTTCCTTTTGCACTTTATTATCACTGTCATGGTGAAAAAAGTGATTTTAAACTCCCCAAAAATAATTTTAGACAGTGTTGTGTTGAATTCTGTATATATCAAAACATACTTCGATTGGAAACATTTTTTGACAAGGCAGTTCTTGCTTGTTGCAAAATCATTTTGAATAAAAACTGCTTTAGTCACTATGTGTTTTGCTTGAAGGGTAAGATAGGTTTTCAGAGCTGTTCAGCGTTCCATTTTGCCCTGGAGATTTATAGGAACCATAGGAGAAGATCAGATTTGCAGTCTCTTTGGGAGTTGAAAAGGGTCCTCAGGATTGCATCTGACCTGCAGCAAATGAAGGGAAAACAGGGTTTTTTAGCTGACATTCTTCCCTTTATTGTGTGCCAAACAGCATTGGTGGCAGAGTCAGTGACTTCGGCTTTATTTGTCAATTAATGAGCATTTGTGACTTGGTATTTCATTTTTCCCAGGCTGTACCCTCGTCACGCAAGTGCTCTCAACAACTTGGGGACATTGACCAAAGACGTGGTGGAGGCAAAGGACTATTACAGACGAGCCCTTCAGCTCAACCCTCAGCACAACCGAGCTCTCTTCAACCTCGGCAACCTGCTCAAGTAAGTTGAATGCAGGTCTGGCACCAAGAAAATTCACATTGCCTCTACGCACCCCACCAAAGTAGTTTTTTTCTGCCAACTGGTGAAGAAATGGTGTTATTTCTTAGTGCCATCCAAAAGTGCTGGCACAAAGGCGAAGCTTAGTTTGGATATCCTTGTGCTGTCTGCCGCATCACTCCAGGTGCTGTTCATAAGTGTGTTTCCGTTGTAGGAAATTCACTTGTTCCAAAACAGGCGTCAGAAATGAGTTGGCTAAACCCAGCTAGTCACTTGAGATCCCCATCGTGGTGGAGATGTGTGAACTTTTCCAGGGGAGGAAGCTGTATTGTTCAAAGGCAGGCATCAGATGCCAAGCTAATAAAAAAAATCCCTCTCTGCAAGTTCCCACTTCTCCTCATTAGCTGTATGGAAAGTTGTTGTGCAGTTTAGGCATAAGCACCTTATGCTCAGATGCTCAGAGCAGCAGAGGGTTCATTCCCTTGCAGAGCAGGTAGGTCTGGATTTGAGGGGAAGGCTGGTTTACATCCCTGTACGGTTAAAAACAAGTTGATGAGCTCATTATTTCACTCATTGTTATTTAGAGTGTCAGCCTTTAGCAAAGAGAATAGCAGACAATCATAATCATGCAAATTAATTTGACTAACCACATCTAAAGACTAAACTTAGATCTGTACAAGAAGCCAGTATAAGATTTGCAAAGGGTTCAATTAAAAAAATAATATATCTCCATTTAGCACCAGCAAAAGGTCCTTGTTTTTGTGAGGATAGTGTGGTATTTGCTGGCCGAACTGCATAAACTACAGCAGTGAAAGTACATTTTTGTGGATATGAACTGCCCTTATTTTGCTGATAATAGGTCTTGGTAAATCTTTCAGAGCACACTGGGCTTTGTGCTGGTTAAACCATGACAGGCTTAGTGTGGGACTGGTTTTACAAAGCAGCACTGTGTCATTAAAACTTGATCTTTCTGGTCCTGAAATGTAACTTTGAGTGTGGATTTGTATAAAGGATATTAAGTAGGCTGCCGAAGTTCTACCTGGTCCAATCAGTAGCAGAGAAATTATCAGAATAATATGAGAAGTAAACCTGGTGGTTTGAGGTTAGAATATGGGAAGTGAGTAATCTTAAATAGAAAGTAGGTAAGTGCTTTACTGAAAATACTCACAAGGAAGGAAAATGGTATGGTCTTATTACAAGAGAAATGAAATGTCTTTGTATTATTCATCAAATTTGGTTGATTGAAATTAATTTTAGGTGGCAGTGGTGTTTAAAAATACATATTGTCTTTCAAATCCATAATGTGTGCCTTAGTTATTATTCTCTGCTATGTTTTTGGTGGTTTTTTTTTTTTTTTACTATAAAATATTAATACAAAAGGATCTAAGTCAGAAGAAGCACCAGGACATTCCATGTCAATTGTGCTTAAATCTGACCTGTCAATGGGCTCTTATGACCCAGCAGATGGATAAAAACTGGATTTGTTGCACTGGAAAAGCACAAAGGAGACACGTGGGGAAAATTTCTTGGAACTGCTGTTTGTTTTCTGTGCAATATGTCATGTTTTTCACAATGTGATACTTCAGAAAGCGTGTGTCCTGTTGGATTGTATGTGCTCTGCATCCTTCTGTGATGCCACATTTTGCAGTATGTTAAATGTGTGTGATGCTTGTGCTAAACTTGTCAAAAGAAAGCACTCAGGATCCACCTGCCCTTTTCCCACATCCATTGGCTCCCATTTTCTAAACTTCCTTTGGGCTTCCAAAACAACGTAGTGCATCTGGACACAGCAATAGTATTAATTGTATTGCAAGTTGAGTGCCCTCATCTTCCTGTTCAGCTTTAAAAAGCCTGCTAAAAAATAGGTGGAGTTCACAGTGGAGGAATTAGCACATATGTAAAGCAGATGCCGTGTGGGCAGATCCTATATGAATGTGTCCCCTAAAATGGTATCCCAAACCCTTCGATCAGCAGCTTTCCTAGATGACCCAGCAGCTTGAGCATGAGGTGACTTGTGAGACGACCAGACAGGTACAAGGCAGAGATTTCAAGTTTCCCCTTCCTACAAAGATGTCTTTATTTATATTTTCTACCTGTGTCTCCAAATTATCCTTTCATATATATATAAATGTGTATGTATATGGCAGACAGTATTCTGCAGACACTAAAGGCTAGTATAATATGGGTAATAAACGAAATAAAATGGAAATCTGCAGAAGATTACAGACAGATATTACTTTCTGGCTGTGTTATGAGACATTATGAAGAGTGTTTTGATTTTTAAACGTATGTCAGAGAGAAGATAAATGGTCAAGCAATAAAAGCATTTTCTGTCCTCTTCACAAAGGCTTCAGAGCATGGTGCAGATCAGGGAGAGAGATCTGCAACACTTCAGGCATCTCCAGTAACAGCACTGCTTGTACTGGGACATGTAATGAAATTGTCTGGCATGGGGAATTTCCAGTTGAATTCTGCTGAGTTCCTTGTACCCATCCCTGCTCATAGTGTGCAAATCTGATGGCAGATATTACATTTCATCTCCTCTGGAGTACTGAGAAAAGGGAAGTCCAGGATTTTGGAAGGATGGGTTTGTCATTCCCCTGTGGGAATCTGCCTTTCGTTATTCCATGCAAATAAGCTATTTAAGTGTCCACTGAATGTGATTTAAACTTGAGTAAAAAACCGTTTTGAGGACACAGGGTGGAATTTTTAGGTTGTTTTCTGTGGAAGTCGTAGATGAAAAATGATGTTTCCATTTTCTGCTGCACATAAAGAAGACAGCTATGTGCCAGAAGATGAATGTTCTCAGGAAGTATTGCAGGGTAATGGCTGAATAAACCTCTGGTTTTGTTTACATATCCTAAAATAAAGTTGTATGTCATCATTTTCGTGCCTAATATAAATATTGGAGAGTAGATAATTAAAAAATGCCGAGGATTTTTTATTTTAAATAGACCCAAAAGATGGCCTACCTGAAAGTGAGAAATCTCTGCTTTCATGGTCTATGTTCAGTGACACAGAGCAGCCTGATGCTGCTTTCTTGCATTTTGAGTATTTGTGTCCTCTGTATAAATTCAGGTGCGCTGAGATACAGATAAATATCATTCAGAATACCTCACAAATTTATAGCCTGTGGGTTATTCTGTAAAGAGACAAGAAATAAAATACTATGGATGTTTGAAATAAATATCAATCTCAGCTTTCTGTTGCAGGGAGAATGGATAAGAACTTCTTATTTGTGGTACTGTATGAATCCACACCTAAAGCAGTGTACACTGCTTTAGGTGTGGATAATTCAGTACACTGTTCCTTATGAAGATGTGAAAAACGAGGTCCAGTCCTCTGTTGGAAGTTTTAAAAAGTTCAATAAAGGACAATTAGGAGACAGGAAAGCAAAAGTTACATACGGCCGGGTGCTTGGCATGCTGCCAGAAGCACACCTTAACTCAGAAAACTTTTCTTTAAATGTACCAGCATGTTGCATATTCATAGATTTTCATGCATGATTCAAACATTCCTTCTTTGGTACTTTCTTTCGATGTCAAATCCCCTTCATTCCCTCTGGCAGATTAAATTAACATTTTACTACTTTTTGGGGTCCCATCCTGCAGATTAAATCTTCTGGTGGCTCCATGCTGCAGATTAAATCTCTTTGTGACTCGTTTCGTCGCCTCTGGGGTTCGTCACCATTATCTTCGTCCAGATAGGAGAATTCAAGAATGTGGGGAATTA
>VYZQ01030300.1:118124-143725 GCA_013400655.1 Mystacornis crossleyi
GTCTCCAGATCATCCGGAGATCAAGCCAGCTGCTCAGAGCAAGTCTGATTGGATCAGATTGCTCAGGGCTGCGTCCAGCTGAATCTTGGACACCTCCAAGGACGGAGACGCCACAGTCTCTCTGCGCGACCTGTTCCAGTGTTTGACCACGCTTGTGGTGAAAAATATTTTTCCTTATATCTAATCAGGATGTCCCATGTTCCTACTCTGGCATCTGTTACCTCTTGTCCTGTCACTGTGCGCCTCTGAGAAGAGTTTGGCTTCTCTGTATCCTTGTAAAAATTTCTCGAGACCAGTTGTGGAGCCTTTGTTGAGTTCTGTGTTTCTGGCTTTTATACAGTCTAAATAACTTCACAAAATAAAATATGAAAGTTACAAAGTCCTTTAGAGCACTAATTCCCGGATTGCTCTCTGTTGCATGTGAAATTGGCTCCAGGGCTAACAGCCCTGTGCATCACCAGACTTTGGCAGGGTGGTTTAACCTGGTGCTTCTCCAGCTGCGGGGCACTTGCAAAAATATGGAAGAGATGCTCTTGGTGGAAAGATCTGTTCCTTGCTTTCAGCTTGAGCATGCTGACTGTAGAGGCAAGGCTGTGAGCTCAGGTGGGAGAGGTAGTCAAGAGCGGCTATTGTAAAACAGGGTAATTTGGGTAAAAATTGGAGTAAGTGGTCACAGATTGCTCGTGTCAGATGAATTTGTTCTTCTCTCTGTCACAGTGAAGATATACATTACCTAACTATTCTTGCTCCAGATCCCCAGTTTATGGTAAATTAGTGTATTGGACTATTCTTTCAATGCTTTGTGCTCTCCCAAATTGTAGGAGATTTATATAAGAGACGGCCTTGATCCTGTGAAGTGTTGGCCTTGAGCCAGGAAAGCACTTCAACCAGTAATTAGTTTTCAACTTGCATACATAAAAGTTAAGTACAAGTTTAAGTGCTTGGCCAGAGCACTTGGTATCTTCCAGGCCTAAGCCCTCTGAGAAACTACTGGATCTGCTTTTTTTAATGTAATTCACTCTGTCACATAAAAAGATGCCATAATCTTTCCCTCTTTACTCCCACTTTCAGGAGACAAACATTATTCTTGGATCAAATGGAGAAAAAAAGAGGCCGTTTTGGAATAAAAGAGTGATTAAGAGGGCTGCCCCACGTTCAGAGTGAATGCTTGTGGGTAATGGGAGCTTTTACTGCTGCTGAGTGGATCACTTAATCCTTTTATTTCTGTAGTGGGCATTTCCTACATTTTTTGCCAAACATCAATACCTTTATAAAGGAGTCATCTGGTTTTGATTTATAAAAATGTGTCATGAAACTCCAGCCAAGGGATCCCAAAGTTTTATAAATTGACAAGCTAGCTAGACTTTAATTAGTGTAGGAGAAAAGTGGTTCTTTATTTGTTTTTGCTTCATTCGTGTAATTTATATGGCACACCACTGGAAGAAGACAAAGACTAGCACAACTGGTTTTACTTAGCTTAATGCACAGGCAAAATATTCTTCCAGTTACACAACTAGAAAGGGAAAAAATCTGCAAAGCCACATATATTATCAGCTGAAATTTGCACCTTATAAACAAGATCTGGTTACTTGACCATACCACTCAGATGAAATCTAAGGCCAAAGCAGCAAGGTGCTCACGTATTTTCTGTTTCCCCAGAGCCCTTTGTTTCTTTTTCTAAGCTCTGCTATTCGTATTCTTTGTACACCCAGCACAAGGAAAATGTTGTTTCAGCCCAGCTAAACATCCTTAGATGTTTGTTCAGGAAACCTTCTCATTTTTCAAAGGAGAGAAATACAGAGCGATACTGGAGAAATTGTAGCTCAAATAAATAAACATCCCAAGATTTTTGTTAGGCAAACATTTTCCATTTTCCATAGCAATAAACGCAGACCAATGCTGAGGAAAAAAACTAGCTCATCAGCATAGCCACCTCTCAGCTATCTCTGTTCATAATTCTTAGGATCTGAAGAACAGAACTCCTCTAGCCTAATGATCGACTTGCTAAGGAATTATTTAGAGATCTCAGGCAGATTTAACTTGGAGATATTTTAATTTCAAAATAATGGAGTTGCAAGTTGATCTGTAAGAGCACTTGTTTAGGAACATGCAGAGACTCTTCAAGGTTATAGTAAAGGAAATTGTTAAGGCGTCTCCAGCCTGCTATGTGAGAGTGAATGTCCTGTTCACAGTGCCTCCATCCTCTCAGCACCCTCCCTTCAGATACTTCACTGCATTGATTCATTAAAGCCTCTATCCTCCCAGCTGCTGGAGACAGCAATGGACTGAGGAAATGCTGGGTACTCACACTGTGGAGAGGAGGCGTGAATGAATCATTTCATCTTTTTTGAAAAGGTCAAGCCTGGGACTTCCACATCTCTGTAAAGTAATTAATCAGCGGGATAACCTAAATGTGTACTTACAGGAATATTCCTTTCTGGGTTTTTTTCCTCCTTCCTGCAGGTCCCAAGGGAAGAAGGAGGAAGCTGTAATCTTGCTGCGGGACTCCATTAAGTACGGCCCAGAGTTTGCAGATGCTTACTCAAGCCTGGCCTCGCTGCTGGCTGAACAGGTAACGGGGATGTCTCGGGTCCTCGGCCTTCGTGCGCTTGCGCTGCTGCCGCAGCCACAGCACCTCCTGCACCTCCCACCCTCGCCTCGCTCACGCGTGGTGGCAGGTGTGGGTCCACGCTGTCTGCACAGAGCTCTCAGGCTGCTCTACAGATGGCTTTTTCAGGATGGGAGGCAGCTCATTCACAGTGAGTAATTACACCCACATGGTGTGGCTCTGAATTAAATCACTGCTGAAGTTGTGAGTAAATCCCCTCTCTGCGGCTCCCTGCGACAGTGGCGAAGTCTTAATCCATCGCACCTTGAATGTTGTGACAGCAGGAGAGGCGAGCACTTCCTCTCACACACACACGCCTACACAGATAACCTCGAGACTGCATAATAAATCATCCCAAAGCTAGGGATTGTCAGAACCCAGGTGGCCTCCGCAGCCCAGATCCTGCCCCTTGCACGCACACGCAGGGACACGGCCCTTCGTTACCGTGGTAGGTGACCACGAGCAGGGAGTGGGAAGGCTCCCTGGCTTTATGTCGCTCTTAATGAGCGGCTGTTCAATATTTTATTTAACCTCTTTGTTCGTGTGCCTCCAGGCCTTATTTACTGTGCGTGGCCCAGGCTGTGCTCTGGAGGCAGGATTACTCATTTCCTCTCAGGCCTGTTCCCCATGCTCATTACTCAGGCTCTCCCTACTCTCTGTAGTTAGGTAATTTATTTCTACAACATCCCTGTGAGGTGAAATATTGTCCCCACAGAGGAAAAGAGAACTTGAGGCACAGAATCCTTGAGTTCAAAAGGAGCCATGAGGCGTGAATGCCCATGCTGAGACCACCAAGCCCTCCTTTCCTCCACATCTGCAGCAGCAGACGAGGGATGCTGTGCTTTGTGCAGTGGTCCCACTCTGGGGCTGTGGGGGTGGATGACAAGATCCCTGTGACTGCACAGCTTCAGCACACCTCTGCAAACCTTTTGAAAACTGATTTTTTTTCTCCTTCAGTTTTCAGATCTAATTGTTCCGTAGCATGGGGTGCTGAAGCTTTCTTAAAAGGTTGCTGAATATAAATACAGACAAAGCAAAATGGTATCCTTTGCTGTTCTCCATTATTCTGGTTAGTGAAATCTTCTCTCTGTAAGGGAAGGGGATAAATTTCAGCAAAACTATAGGCAGAGGTCTTGTTTAATCTTCTTTAATGTTGTAGGAACTCTGCAAAACTCACCTATGATGTATGTGAATTACTGAAAGATGTTCTATTTTATTTTCCCTTTTAAGAGAATTTCAAATACTATCAATATTAGCTGCAGGGATCTCGAAATACAGTGTATGAATTTAAAGACAAGCCTTGTTGAATGGGAACTCTGCTTTGAATAAACCCATCAATGAAGAGTCTCCTGCAAGTACAGGAAATGAGTTCTCTGCAGTAATACCTGGTTTTAATATTAATTGAAATTATTAATTAGAGCGATCAATTGCAAGGTCAGCAGAGCAATAAAACCATTATAGAGTCCCAAGACCTTCTGCCCAAAGCAAATGCCATTAGTAAGTCCAGCAATAATTCATCTCTCTTACATATGGATTGTTCATCCTCTTGTGACTTGAGTAAGTGGTAGGGAAAAAAGATAGTTAGTACAATTTTCTCAGAAAACACCAATTTTTCTGCAGGATTTTAACACTTTCTCACGTTCAACCACAGCAGATAACTACTTGATTGTGCACCTCCTGCCTCACACACCCATCCTAGTGACCACAGCAGGGTCTGTCCTATCATATCTGCTGCTGCCCGCAGCAGGGAGCTGCAGAATCCTGCTCTCCAGGGGCACAGGCAAAGGATGATGACCGAAGTCCATTTTTTTAGTTTTGGGTTTTCCTCTTTGTCTGAGCAATAGTGTTCAGAATGCCTAAAAGTTAAAAATCTGTTTTTTGTCTGCTGTGGCCCAGAGCCTGTCTCACAGCTGTAGGGGTATCTGTGAGACCAGGTAGTTACAGGATGGCATCACTGTGGAGCTTTGGGGAAGGAACCATTGGGTCCCTCTTGCTGGGATGTGATGGAAAGGGGCTGAAGTGCCACGTTAAAGTAACTTGCATGAGGTGACTGTGCCCATGACAACTTCTGCTTCTCCAGCTTTGCTCTAAGGCTGAAAGGGAAACGTGGACGCAGTGAAATAGTGCCAGGATTGCCGTGGTCAGTCCTGCACGGCATGTTCCCCCCAT
This sequence comes from Mystacornis crossleyi, assembly GCA_013400655.1. Taxonomy (NCBI): domain Eukaryota; kingdom Metazoa; phylum Chordata; class Aves; order Passeriformes; family Timaliidae; genus Mystacornis; species Mystacornis crossleyi. The sequence continues at coordinate 122,902 of VYZQ01030300.1, forward strand.
ATTTAAGGGGAGGAATCTGAAATAGGCCTTATGGTTCCTTCCTTCCTATGCCTGTAAAAAGTGCTGCTAAGAGGAATGTCTCAGGTGCTGGGGAATTAACCTGTAACTTGATGTAATTGCGCTTTTCTCTTCTTGATAACTGATTCTGAAGCCAGAGCTGACATGGAAAAAAACACTGCTGCATTGCATAGAGCAGTTTGGCTTGTTTGTGCCATTTATAAATGCTTGCTGTTCTGAGTGCTCTTTCCGCTTGCTGTTCTAACTCAGTTGCAATGTATTGCAGTTTTCCTTGATTTCCATGGTCACTGGTAACAGAAATCAAACATCTTTGCTGCCTGTTTTCACAACATTCCAACACCGGTTCCCCACAGTTTCCCTTTTCCCCACCTTCAGTTCCATCCATCATTTCGTGCTCCTTAGTGGCTCTTCCCAGGCCCTAGTTTCAACCAATTTTGTGTGTGTGTTTCTTAGAAAAAGAAACTTTTTAACCCCCTTTAGCTGCAGAAGAGAGCCTACTCAGGCATAACCAAACTGAAAAACTGAGAATTATGAAAAACAGACTCAAAACCCTGGAGTTCAACTGAAAGGTTCTCATATGCATAATTTTTTTAATATCATAAAAATCTCATACATTTTTTAAGCCAGTCTTCTGAGTTTTGTGAGGTTGATGAATGTTTCATGAAGGTCTGGGAGTGGCATTATTAAGTGTTAATGAGAATCAAGCCTTGATGAACTTAGAGCTCTAGTTCTGCTAAGAAGAGGAGAGGCTGTGAGGAGGTAAAGCTCTGGCAGGAATTGCAGGTTCCACCCTTGCCACTTTCTGACTGTGCTTAATGCAAACACTTTGTTAGACTGGGCAATGAGCCTGAGGCATGCAGGGTCAGGATGTTAGGTGCCAAAAAAGCAATGCAACCATGATAAAAGTGCTGAAAGTACTCAATATTGGTGAATGTTTTGACATGGAACATTCTAATCCGGTTTAACACAGCCCTTCCTTCCTTTAAAAATTGGGTTTATGATCAGTAAATAAAGTAAGCTGACATATGTGCATACAAAGCTGCATTCATTGGCTGAAAATTAAAAGCAGAGGAAAAGATAATAATACATAAATCTTGGAAAATATGCACAAAAAATTGCTCTTCATTTTGGTCAATTCTGATGATCACTACACTTTTCCTGACTCTGCAGGATAATGTTGTCAACTTCACATCAATTTATCCAAAATTTCCAAAGTTAAGCACTTCTAAAAATCATGTTTCTGTGCTTTATTGCACACTTATCTTTTTTGCTGGCTGACCTTTATCATGTAAATGTGAAGGGACTTAACTGTGGCAAACCGTGTGATTCTGCGATCAAGTCATACTCTTTCAGTGCAATTCATTCCAGCTCTCCAGTTCTGAAATAGTGAGAAACGGGTCCTCACGTTAAGCAGCTGTGGAGCAAAAGCTGCTCTCAGGTACAGATTTTAAATCCAGGGCAAGCCCAGGGGGCTCTGCCATTTGCAGGCCTTGAGAAGAGTCCACAGCTGGGAGTGGACCAACCTCTTATTTCAGTGTGGATTCATTCCTGAGCATGGACCTGCCCTGGGAGCTCCAGGCTCTCCTCAGTGAAGAGCCGATTGGCTGATTTTGCTTGGGAGCATCGTCGGGAGGCCGCGGAGTTTGTTGCTGTAGGGCTGTGCTGCTCAGTGGAAGGGGAAGAATTGAGAAAAGCATCTTTGGTGCCGGAGGCTTGCCTGACGCCCCTCTGCACTGTGCTTGTCTCTTGTGCTCACAGCCTCCTTCCACAAACACACCCGACAGCCCAGCTCTGAGAGTAGGGGGGAAGGAAGGAACCCGTGCTGGTGAGCATGCAGGCAGTGGGCACGCACGGTCTGACTGGAGGGAAGGGGAAACCTTTTCAAGTTGCTCTTTGATCCAAAAGAGAAACCTGATCGTTGTTTCAGGACCGCGCTGCCTGTAGCTCAGGCTAGACAGAACCCAGCCAGTCTGGTGCTTTCTGTAGGCAGGGTGTTCCCAAAGAAAAGATCTGTATTTTCTAGAGATGTTCAGCACCAACAAACCTCCTTGAAATCTATGCAAAATGAGGGCTCAGTGCATTTGGGGAATCAGCATGGTGGCATGTCCCATCAGTCCCAGTGAATTACACCTCACACATTGACAACACCTGGTTTTAATCTGAATCTGTCAGATTTTCCCCTCTCTTTCACCACCACCCTCCATCTTTCTCCAACTTCCTTTATCCCCCTGCACTCACTCCCTTGCTATTGCACACAGCAAGCTTTCATTCCTTGTATTTTCCTCACTGCTTAGGGAATGAACAGCAGAGATCCAGAGGGGAAAAGTTAGCCAGTGAGATGCTCATTAAACAAATAAATTAGAATATATCAGCTCCCAGATGACAGATATTTCTCAACAGAACCCACACAATCCCTGTTGCTGTGTTCTTCCTGGCTGCGCATGTGCCCAGCTGGGGTCTCACTGGCATTGCACAGGCACCACCTTTTCCAGGTGTTTCACAGGTAGCTGCCTTTGGAAAGGAATGGGGGAAAGCTGTCTGAATTGTTCTGGGATGCCAGATGGCAGCTATTTCACATCCATGCCCTGGGGTAAAATTTTGGCCTCCTGGAAGGTGGGGTGGGTGTGGGTGCCCTGAGCTCCCTGTGCAGCCAGAGAGTTGTCAGAGAATGCAGGTGTGCAGCAAATGGTGCTGACAACCTTTCTACAATTGCTAAGAAATCTCCTTCTCTTTTAAGGAACGGCTTAAGGAAGCTGAGGAGGTCTATAAGGCTGGCATAGAGAATTGTCCAGAGAGCTCCGATCTGCATAACAACTACGGGGTTTTCTTGGTTGATACCGGTAAGTGAGAGGGAGCAAGGGATTTTCCCCTCTCTGCCTTCTTCGCTTTGATTTATTTTATTCAGCAGTACACATCTGAAAGAGTGTCAAAAGCTTCCAAGGCAATAGATGTGCCTCCATGGTAGCTTGGAAATAAATATCCCTGTGCTGCTGAGGGGGCACAGCGCACTGGAATTTGTAATCAGTGCAGGCACTGTGCAGCAGGAGCATTCAGCCCTGCTGTTCCCTTCAGTGTTTCTCACCATCTTCACACAGGCAGTTGCCCTCTTCAGTGTGAGCTGGGCAGCACCCTGACAGTACTGCCTTTTTTCCAGCAAGGCATGGCCACATCAAACCAAATCACAGGCACACAAATGGATCATTATGGTCTCTGGAGCACGTGCAGCCCTACTTTGTGACAAAGCAGCCCTTTGACTGTAAGGGTTGAGTGCCACCACTATAGAAAGGAACATGGCTTTTAAACCACAGTCTTCTGTGAAAACAAAACCTTATACACTGTGGGGTGAATTGATTCTTCAGGAGCTCTCTAATGGCATCCTTTATTTTCTGGGCTCCTGGTTCCCATCCAACTTCCTTGGCACTTTCTGGCATTCATGTAACAACAGAACCGTCACTTTAATTGCCACCTTTTATTGACAGCTTTATAAGCAGGGCTAAATTTGACAAATGACTAGTGGAAACTGTCTCACTGTGGTCCCTCCAGAACAGAGCCAAGACGCAGTGATGAAATAGCGTAGGCTTAAAGTGTGTGGTTGCCACCCATTCTTTCCCTATCACATGTGCCCAGCTCCAGTGGTGCTTGGGAAGAAGGGACAATGGTGTCTGTCAGTCTGCAACTGGCTATTCTGCCTCTGAGCTGACACTGGGCCATCACTCTCCTGTAGTACCAGTGTGAAACAAATACAAAACCAAAATCAGTATTCATAATCAAAAGAGGCATCATGGCATTAGCAAAAGAGGTTGAGGTTCTGAATTTGGGCCCTGGCAAGATTCAAGCTTGCAAATAATAAAAATTCCTGAGTAATTTCCCTCTGTTGTTGTACTCATCTTTGCTTGCCAACCCAGATAAACTGTCCTATTCCTGCCAAAATTTGTGGTTCAAATGTAGTGCAGAGCACTTTCTGGTTTTTGCACTTGTGTACCCTGCCAAAGTCAAAACTATCGTTTCCTAGTTTACTCCTACGCTTCCCTACACACAAACAACTGGAAAAAAAATCCACTGACTTTTGATACTTGGGGCATGATGTGTCAATAACCCTCCTAGGGACATGACAAGGCATGAAGGAAGTGGCTGGTGGTGAGCCTGTCACAGGCTCTTCGCCGGTGGCACAGGGAGATGCTATGAAGCACCACGCCAATTAACTTGCAGGGTTTTGCGCAACAAGCCTCCAGCAAGTGTCAGCTCTGGGGAGCCACAACTCCAGACGGCTCTGCAGTGGTCACAGACACTCAGTGTGTCACCCTTAACAATGTGCATTACCCCTGTGTGTTGGGCAGGGGAAGCACTGGCTGGCTGAGGGACTGAGGTGCGTGCCCAGCTGCTTCCCGGGATGTTTTGTAGATATAATTTTCAAAAACATCTGCCTGCTCAGTGGTGGGGAAAGATCGAGGCTGCTGCTGGATGTTTTGAGAAAGTCGTACCTTGAACAACACGTCCTCAGCCTTGGGTGAATCTTAAACACTTCTAAATCTCTCCACAGATGTTCCTCCTCTCTCCTGTAAAGGAGATGTGTCTGTATAACTTTTCATTTGCATAGATGGTCTCAGAAAAACCGAACTAGGTCTGAAAAGCTATGAAAAGAAAGTTCCCATAGCAGCATGTTCAGTGCCCCAACGTGCGCTGGCTGTTTTCGAGATACATTTTCCAGCTTGAAATGGAATTAGATACATTGTGAAGTGGATCAGTTTAAAAAATGTCAACACTGAAAAGCTTTGTTGGTGGACAAAGCTCTTTGAGTTTTGGTTTTCATCAGGAGATTATCTGGTAGGGAGTTTGCAAACCAATTAAACGAGCCTTTTAAAAATGGGATTAAAAATGCAATATTTGCATTGCTGAAATGCTGGACCTTTATACTTTTACCATTATTTAGTTAAATAAAAATATGATATTAAAAGTAGAACTTCAGGCATTGGGGTAGTGATCTTGCACCTCTGTTTTTGCTTGTATTTTGTTCTGGTGCTCGGTGATGTCATGGGCTGCAGGACCTTGCACATTTTCATACAGCAAAGCAGTGCCACCCAATGGCTCCTGTGCAGCACAGAGATGGTGCCTACATGCTCCAAAATAGGCACCCGGACACCTCTGCTCTGGGATTTATTGCCCCAAGTGGGAATTAGCTGGTCCCTGGCAGCTACTCCCAGTCCTGTTAAACAATACACAGAGACTGAGCTGGAGCTCAGAGCAGCACAGCAGAGGTGGAAAGAATAGTCTCTGGAGAGAGCTGAAACTCTTTGCAGATCTGGTGGTGCTGTGAGGAATACCGCATGGCTTGTTCTCCATTCTTCATTGCCCATTTCTCCAGTGGGCCAGGGTGAAAGGATGGCCCACCAGGAGATGGCACATGTCCCCCAGCCCCTTCTCTGAGGGGGGCTCTGGCCTTAGCACAGGGGTTGTGTCCCCCCTGCTGCATGATCAGAGGGTGCTTTCAGCCAGGACTCATCTTGTGGTGCCCGTACCCTCAACTTGCAAAAGCCCACCCCTAGAAAATCTATTTCTCAGGATCGTCTGAGTATTGGGGCCTAAATCTTAGCTTGGACAGCAGTTTCTCTTACACTTAAATTCAAAAGGCTGAGGCAAGATTTCCGTCTCAAAGTGTTTCCCATGCATAGAGCAGTGGATGAAAGAAAACCAGAACATTACTGCGTGCTGAGTTTGAGACAGGGTTTTTCTGATTCACCAGTTTAATGGCTGTTCTCCTCTCCAGGGTCTCCTGAGCGAGCCATGTCCCACTACAGGCAGGCCATCCTCCTGAGCCCCGCTCACCACGTGGCCATGGTGAACCTGGGCAGGCTTCACCGCTCCCTGGGGCAGAACAAAGAGGCTGAAGTGTGGTACAGGAGGTGAGGATTTGTGGTGGGAGACAGAGGGTTTCCTCCTGCCCCCATATGGTTTGTCTCTGCTAAAGAGTTTCTGATACACTGATCTGTCGGTGAATGCGTGGGGTTTCCGCCCTTCATTCTCCATCTGTTTGAAACTAGATTTGCCTATTTTTGGGAAGTGCTTGGAAAGGCAGCATGGGCTCTGGCAGTGTTGATTTTCCTGGGCTACTCCCAAGCCCCCAGCATGGACACTGCTGCTTTTGGCTGGGGGATGCTCTGATGATAAAGTCAGAGGTTTCTCGGTGGCATGGGCAGGTTGTATTACTACAGCTCTTACCCTGTCTGAAGCTGCTCTGTGGTTGCTGCACCAGGAGCAGCCATAACTGCTGCTCAGCTCAGCACCAAACCCTTGGCACCATTAAGATCTCCTTCCATTCCCAGCAATGTGCCAGCAGGTAGGCTTTGACTCCTGGTAGACAGCAGGATGGACTGGGTGGGGGTATTTTTTCGCATATAGATTTGTGCTCACACTTCCCAGATTTCATCACTGTCAACCATCCCCACGCCTGCTACAGACACATGGGCACTTTGGAAGTGGCTCTTTCCCCTTTTCAGGTCAGGTGGCCGGAGAGATTACTGCTGTGGGCACACTCATCCCTCCCCAGCACTTGAAATTTGTGCTTCCCAGGTTGGGATGGTGCAGAGCTGTGGTTCTCCATCCCAGCACAAGCTCACCCTCGCTCTTCTACTTTGCTCCTCACACCACCTTGAAGCATCCCTTTTTCCCAAACTCCAGGGCACTGAAGGTATCCCGGAAGGCTGAGATCCTGTCCCCGCTGGGAGCTCTGTATTACAACACAGGGCGATACGAAGAAGCGCTGCAGGTTTACAGGGAAGCGGCAGCGCTGCAGCCTTCGAACAAGGACATCCGACTGGCACTGGTGAGTCTGGAGCCAGGGCAGGGCCACAGCAGGGGAGCAGCAGCCACTGGGTGCAGCCCAGTGTGTGACAGAGGGCTGAGCTTTTCGAGATCGTAACACCTGATAACGTTACAGGCTCAGGTTTTGGCGATGATGGGGCGGACGAAGGAAGCCGAAAAGATGACGAACCGTATCCTTAATGAGGATGCAGAGTGTCTGGAGTGTTACCGCCTTCTGTCAGCCATCTACAGCAAGCAGGAGCTCTATGCCAAGGTACCATGGCATGGGATACCCTTGTCCCAGGGGCTCACACACACCTCAGGTCAAATTTTACCCTCCATCTCTCCGGGGACATGACATGTCTCCGCTGACACGCCTCAGCGCACATGCAGTAGATTATTTCTTCACTAAAACCTTCAGTTTATCTACATACTAAGACAAGCTAAGCAGTGTGGTTTTCATATCACTTACACCTTCTGCTGCTGTCAGCCCCACTACATTAAAAAATCTCATTTCCCTGTGTGTTAATGATTTGGGGCGAACAAGGGAAGGAGGAAGATGACTTTTATGCTGGGAGTCCATAGTGGTGAGGAAAGAATGAGAAGTGGGAAGGCACTGAATGGAAGGCACACGATGTCCTCTTGCTTTTTCACAGGCACTTGAAGCTATAGAAAAAGCGCTTCAGCTAAAACCAAAGGATCCAAAAGTCATATCAGAGCTCTTTTTCACTAAAGGAAACCAGCTACGTGAACAGAATCTCCTTGACAAGGCTTTCGAGGTATGATTGCTCTAAGACCTACCCGTGGTTTTATAGGCTAAAAGATAGAGTTTGTTCATTGTGTGTGAAACTTCCTGGTGCATACACCCCCCTGTTGGCCTTAGGAGCTCAGAGTCCATGACTGGTACAGAAAAAGCTATGAGACAGCTAACTTTACCAGAGTTAATTGCAACTTTTTTCCTCATTCCTGTATGGAAATACCACTCCCTGCTCTGAGAGGCTGAGTACAGAATTGTGGTGGGATTGACCCTTGCTCCATCCAGCCCCACCCCTCTTGCTGTCAGTGACCAGCTCCAGGTGGCTCAGCTGGAAGCTTGGGGGCCTATGAGAGCTCACCATGTTGTTTTATCTCGCCTCAGAAGCCAGTAACTGAGAGGTTGGCTCATCCTGTGGAGCAGGATGCTTGATAGCTCGGAAATTATGTCAGCATTAATAATAGTACAGAAGCAACCTGGTCTAGTGGAAGGTGTTGCTGCCTGTAGGAGGGGACCTGGAACTAGATAATCTTTAAAGTCCCTCCCAGCCCAAACCACTCCATTATTCTCTGATTCAGAAAATATTATTTGGACTGTTCTGAATATTCTCAAAATCCCTACAGACATTTAATACCAATTTGAAAATCCTTTCCTGTTGTGACAATGTAAAAAAAGTGCTGTTTGACAGACTCCAGAAGGTCCCTATTGCTTCTTCTCCCACACTCAGTGTCAGTGCGGAGGCAAAGCACTGCCCTCAGGTCCTTGTGAAACCTCCACACAAGTGGCTGTACCAGAGTCTGCCACCAGCTCCAAATTAAAGCCTTGCAGATAAAGAGCAACCACATGGCTTGTAGCTGGCAGGCATTGTGTTTGGCACTGCCTAAGGAAATGAACCAGTGGTGCAGGGGGCATGGACAGGGTTGCAGGTGTGGCTCCTCTCACAGCACAGGAAAAACACACATTGGTGGGGAAAACCTGTGAGATGAACTGAGCCATGAAGCAGTACATTGTATGCCTCTGCTGCAAAGAAACTGAAATTCACTTTGTGCATTGTATATGAGAGGAATTTGAATTGCATTCTGAATGGCTTCTGTGGAGGAAACTGTGTTTCTCTTCCCCCTCCAGCACTCATTTTGTTTGAGGAGTCAGACTCTTAACCTAGAAATGTGTCATGTTTCTGTAGAGCTATAAACGGGCGGTGGAGCTCAACCCAGACCAAGCACAGGCCTGGATGAATATGGGAGGCATTGAGCACATCAAGGTATGACAGTTTTGGTTTTCTTAAGCAGCCAGGTGCAGAGACTACTACTCAGGACAAAAAGCTAAATTGGTTTCAGACTGCCAAGAGCTGCATGTTTGTTAACAGCAACTGCCCTTGACATATTTTATCCAAAAATGAGGGAAGTCTCTTCACCCCAGCTAGAATTCCCAACCAGGTTGCTTGGTAAAGCAAGTCTCATATTTTTAGAGTGCAGGCTGCAAGGAACAACCTGCTCCTCTCTAAAGTTTTCCTGCTTCAGTTGTTGACCTACCTTAGAAAAATGTCACTGTGAGTCGACTTTTAAGGTTCTTCTCTACCTAATTAATTTAATAAAGATGTCTAATGCAGAACGCTGGCATGAAATTATGGAAATAGGCAGCCTACCTTGTGGTTGCTTATTCTTTTGAATACTTTAGCATATCATTATGATTTAGGTTTTAAGGAGTCACATTGTGTGATGTCCTTAAGCTGTCCTGTTGCTGAGTAAAATCAACTCTTCTGGTGCAACATAACAGAAAAATGTAAATCTATTTCTTGCCGTGTGAGTTTCATCAAATTCAGGCTAACAGCACTTGGTGAGCTATTTCATAAAGAAGAAGTGTTTTTGTAACCCAACAGTGTCAGGTTTTTTTAAACTCTGTTTCCCTTGTATTATGTTTCTCACCTTACCCTCGGAATGAACTTTCTGTGTGGAATGTGAATGAGACCTACCACTCATTTTCTTTGTAGGGGAGCTACATCACTGCCCGTGACTACTATGAGAAAGCCTTACAACTGGTTCCAAACAGCAAGCTGCTGAAGGAGAATCTGGCCAAACTGGATCGCTTGGAGAAACGGTTTCAAGAAGTCCAGGAGAAAGACCAAACATAGCAATCAGTCACCAGTGGGAAGACACTCCTGCCCCTTGGAGAAGAGTGTGGTGGAAGCCTGTTACTCAAAGTGACGCTGAAAGAACTTTGATAGGACTCAGAATTATGGAAGGCAAACTTCGAATGCATGCTTAGGTTTGACCAAAGTTACAGGAGACACTCGGCTCCTGTGGGACATGCTGGAGCATGAATGAAAACCTTCCTTTAATCAAGATTTATGTCTAGGCTGAACCCATTTTAGTCACACCAGGAGTGTGGGTGGGACATGTACCTTCAATATCTTGGTTGTCACCGGGGAAACCATGGAGACAAAGCACTCATCCATTGCAGCAGGGGTGAAGTAGCACCTCTTGTTACTCCGCACAGGCTCACCTCATCCATGTAGAGCACCACTGATGGGCTTCATTGCAAGTGCTGCAGACAGGAAAGATGGTCATAATGGTCACATAAAAAAGGTTCCAAGGGGGTAATGCTAAGGAAATGGTGGCCACTTTTACAGCTCTAAATGTGACTTGAAAATTATTCTAAAGAAAGGGGAAACTATTTAAATATCACCCTGCAAGGATGATTCTAGAAGTAGGACAGATGATCCTTTGAGGGAAAACCTAGCCTGAATGTTTTACTCATTAGACAGTAATTCTGTAGTAATTCAGGTTCATGATGTCACTTTTGTCAAATATCATATGGCTTTACCCTTTGCCCTCTCCCTCCAGGCCAAATAATTATTACTCTGAAAAAAACTGAAGCATCCAAAGGCTTCACGAAGCTCTAGGATTACTTGTCCTCCAGCTCAGTCCCCAGTATGGAAAACAAACAACCTATCTAATCAATATAGGAGGTAAAGTAAAGCCACAGAGAGATTAGGGAACATTTTCTAGCCTGGAAAGGTACGAAGGAGGCTCTTTTATGGGTGTGCAGGGACAAAGCCCATTTATCATGGTGATAACATTGACAAAATACTTGGTCAGAGTGTTCTCACCACTCCCCTAAGAGATACAGAAAATGACCTATATCTGATCAGTCATAAATCTATATTTTTAAATACTGAGGTGGGGAAACAAATTCTCTTCAGAACTGGGGCTTTTATTTTTGAGCTTTATTTATTTAACTTATAGTAATCAAATAATTAATATATTTTCTCTGTTTTATATGAATTGGGCAGTATCCTTCACAGCCGGCCACATGGTTGGGCATTGTGACTCATATTGTCTGAAGTTAGAAAAAAGGGAGTACCAATGAGGCGTGCTGGAGTAATTCCCTCTAATGATTCTAAGGCAAGTGGCTGCAGAGCATATTGGGCCACACTTGCCTTGCAATAGCAGCACTTCTGCTTCTTCGACCGGGGTTTGCACCAGTTTACAGGCAACGTTAGTGGGATCCTGCTTCGTGCCTTTGGGTTTGGACATCAGGGCGGGTCATCAGTTTGTTCCTCTTGCAGCAGTAAACTGCTGGAAAAGTTCCTTTGTTTGAGCTTGAGTGTGGCCAAACCCTGCAGACGTGCAGCCCGGGGTTTGGCATTAATAGTAAAGGACAGTTCAGATTAGGTGTGCGATGCCTTAAAACACATCTGTCACGAAGAGCTTGTGTGGCAGGCACCCCTGTGCTGCCCGGATTTAGCTGGCCATGGCACCTCAGCACGCTCCAGATTCTCGCAGTGGGATGGTTCAGCCATGTTCGGCTGGTTTGCTGGTTTCTTTGGAAAAGCCTGGTGTCTTGCTGCTGGTGGTGGTCAAATGACTGAGGAATTACTGATGTGACTCCAACTGCGTTTGGAGCTCAGAGGGAGTCCAGGTGCAGTTGTGTGCCCTTTCAGGGCTTATACATCTGCCAGAGCCATGGCTGTGCACCCACTGGGACCAGGCTGGACTGGTCCCCACTGGCCAAGGAGACCAGCCAGCTACAGCTGGGCAGAGGTGGGAGGGAGGGACTGCTGGGGGGAAGAGGTGGCACCACAGGTGTTTGGGCTCTCTCCCTCCAAACCAGGTTCCCAGGGGAGCACTGGGATCAGAATAAGTAAATTGTTTTGCTGGTGAATTTTCTGCCCCCAGCCTGAGCAGCCTACTTTACTTTTCGGGGCCGGGGGCAGGTTTGAGCTCCTGGGGCTGGGTCAGCAACCAGCCCTTGTCTTTTCACACGACTGTTGTGGCTGTGGACTGGCTGAACTGACATTTCTGTAGGTCCCCAGTGCAGTGCTCTGCTGGATGCCACGCACAGAGTAGCTTTGCACAGCCCTGGGCTGCCAGGATGGCCAGGAGGAGGTGGGATCCTGCCAGCACAGTCCCATGGGATGGGCAAACCAAAGCTTAAATGGCCTCTGACAGCAATCAGTTCCCTGTCAAGCACTGCAAGGTTGTAGATGGTTCATTAGTGGGATATTCAGAGGTATCTGGACCAGAAAGCTCTCTGCCTGTCCCCAGTGTGACCCTGCCTTCGGGGCAGCTTCCCCAAAGCCCCATGTGCTTAGGCTGGCTGTGGTGCAGTGAGTTCGGGGGCTGGCAGAGCAGTGTTTGGTGCGGCCCTGACAGTGATACCATGCAAAGCAGAGTGCTCTAACAGCCAGCTGAAGCTTGGGGGGTCATGTGGGGAGAGATATGCCTCCTTTAAAAATGTGTATCTTTGCCTCATAGAGATATTTTAAATAAATGCTATATATTCTACAGGCCTCACTGCAGTATGTGGCTTAAAATTGTGGCCAATTAAACATATTTTTTCAAATACAGAAGTTTTATTTTTTATAGAAATGCTTCAGGAGGGGGAAGACCTAATTTTATGATTTTAACTTCAGCCTAAATCTTAGTTTGTCTTTCCTGAGAGACCTGGTAGAAATTACTGTCTCCTCCTTGTCCTAAAACCTGATCAAAGCCATCTTGACCTTCTAAAACTGGTGCACATGCAGAAGTATAATGCAGCTTTGGATGCCCCCCTCCCAGATCCTGGAGAAGGATTGATTACTGTTTGTGCAACACTGTCTTACTTGCAGAAAACGGAGAAAGATGAGATCATGCTCCCAGTAAGGGAGGTGGTTTGGTTGGAAGGCAAGGCTTATCCACTTGCCTGAATTAGGCAGATAACATATCTAGGGATTTTAATGCCAGCTGAACCAGTTTACATTTCTAGGCCGAAAGGCCAACTGTCCACATTTTGGAGCTGGGTTTATGGTAGTTCTGGAGAGAGGAGAGCTCAATAATGAACCCCACATTCCTGAACCAGCACTTTATACCCCATCTATGCAGGATCATAGTCTGCAAACTGGCAGCAGATTTGGGGAATGGCTCACACCATGGGCTACCGAAGCAGTTAAACCCTTGTGAAGTTGTGAGCTGACTCCCTGTCCTGCTGGCACCCGTGCTGAAACCCTGTGTTTGTTCAGGGCATAAATCACGTCAAAGGTTTACTGCAGGCAAAACAGAATGAAGTGTGATATGAAGTGGGTTACCTCCACCAAAATGGAATGCTATTGGGAAAGATAAATCGAGCAACTTACCTTGTGATAACTTTATATTATCTTAATTAATCATAGGGGATGTTTTCTTCCTCTAGCATTGCACAGCTTCTAAAATAATGAATTATAAATATATTGTTTTCTGCCAACTCCAGTGCTCAGCATGGTTAGCAGAGATTGCAAATTAATAAATGGCTGAAGATCTGCCTGGTGGGGGAGAGTTCATGCTCTCTGCAAGTTGCATTGGCTAAACCTCAGTGCTCACTAATATTAAAGCAGAGAATTAATGGAAAGCTGGTTAGACAGGACTCTCATGTACTCACTGTGCATTTTAATCCTAAATGAGAAACATAATAATTGTGTTGCTTTCTCCTTTCCCCATGAATAATATTCGCAGCTGATGGATTTTGTTTTATTTTATTGCTTATTTAAATTCCATCATTCTTTGCTTCCATCCCTTTTCTATCCCCCAGGGTAAATGATGCAGTGGGGGGCGTTCTCTTTCTCTCATGAACTCCTTGGACTAGATTTTCCTACAAATATGCAGGCAATTTGTTTTGGCCAAACAGTAAATTAACGCAGCAGTGCAAATGGCCTTCATTCCAGAGATCTTGAGGAGGAGAGGGGGCTGTCCATGCGTGCATGTGGGTAGAAAGAAGTAAAAGAAATTCAAAATAAAGAGCCTGACTTGCAGGGGAGGCTGGACACCCCTAAAATGATCTAAAAACTATGAAACCTTCTCCTCAGTTACAGAAATCAAGTCAGGTAGGGTGTACAATATTTGGTGAAAGAAGATAATTGTCAGTCTAATTTATTAATTATGCAATTTAGAATATCCTTATATGGTCTTTTTCCCCACCTGTCCTCCAACTCACTGAAACAACTGGTGTATGCTTAAGTCTCTTCAATCTTTATGTGATTAAGTTGACCAAGTGCTCAATTTCGATCTTTCATATATGCAATTATGCACAATATTTTGAAAAAATTAGCCCTTAGAGGGCTTTTTCCCCAACCTTCAGTCTCTTGCAGCAATTTCAAAATGCACCATTTTGCTTTCATGTACATTTAAACCCAGCAGCAAAAGAAAAAAAAAAAGAAAAGAAAAAGAAAAAAAAACAGCGCTTGGCATTCACTGGTGTTTTACTGTGGCAAAGTTGCTTCAGGTAACCTTGATAACTTTGTGCAAAAGTTCATTGCCATGTTTGTACTGACTTGCTGAAAATTTTTTCTTCTGGAAAATACCCTCAGTGGTATCCTCTGTAAAAGTTATGGTTTCTACAACTGTATTACAGTAGAAATCTCTGCCTGAAGTGGATGTCATGCTGCGTGTTCCTCTCATGCAGGAGTTGTTTGCGTTGCCTGTTGTTCATATGGTTCTTATTTCTGTATCTAATTTTTTAAAATTAGCTGTGCATATCTTTTTAAAAAATAAAAAAACAAGCAAAAACAAAACCACAAGAAAACAGCCCGTGGATTAGAAATATTTTAAAAATAAATTCACTCTTAGCAGCAGCTGGATGTATGTCAGTGATGCAGGAATTTGCAAAGTCTTTGCTTTTTTCACTGTGGGATTTATGCCTAGATTTCACGTGAAGGAGTTATGCTCGAAGTCTTTGCAGAAGAAAATGTATGTAAATGTCTATTTTATATAAAAAGTAAGAAAAGTAAGTGCTGTGCCTGGTTTTGTTCTCTTTCTTTAAAACCAGCCATGAACAAGTTCTTCTGAAGGTGGAAGGGCCGAAGTTTCTTACTCCATTTGACTTATATTTTATTTTACTTCCCCTGAAGTCCAGGTTATTGGTCATATAGGAGCAACTATGCAGCATATGTGTTTGAGTCTGGGCATATAAAAATATTGGAGCAGGCATTTTTTGGAGCCTAAGCACGAGAAAAGATGTGGGCTGGTGCTCACACGGTCTTGGTGACTGGACATGTTATACTGACATAAGCTCTTCACGTCAGGCTTTATGCCTATGTCAGGAATGTGTCAAGTCTACAGAGTGCAAAGAGAAAAAAATAGAGATTAAAAAGAAACTAATTTTGCTGTAAATCCCTTCTTCCTGGCACACATCCCTAGACACTCCTGCATGCTTCTAGCGTTTGAGTTCACTCGGGATAGTGATGCTGATAAACACCTCTGTTGAAAATGGACCTGAAAGAGAATCAAAAGCTCTGAACACATGCCACGGTGCCTCCTGCCATCCTGGTGTGTGCAAAATACTCTGTAGCATGAAGGGGAATTACATGCTCTGAAGTCGGGCTGTACACCCTGAAGTTCTCCCAGATCCCAACAATGAAGCTTCTACCCAGTGCCCACCGAGGTCCTCTGCAAGGTCTGAGGCACTTCAGGTCTCGTGGCAATGATGAGGGGGCACATTAGATCCTGCTGCTGACCCTGAAAACAGGCAGCAAACTACAAACAGGAGAGCCAGGGAGCCTGGAACTCCCAGTGAGACATGACTGGAGAGCCTCCAAACCCACCTGTGTTGCAGCTCTGCAGCCTCAGCTGCTAAAACTGATTTGGGCTGATTAAAGGGGCTGGTTAGGTGGCAGGTATGTTGTTCCTCCTGTGGGATGCAGAGCATAGTCTGGGCTTCAGCAGTGGTTACTTTTCCTGGCCTGTGGTGGGAGCAGGACTTCTCTCTGCTTGTGTCCCTTCTTCATCTGTGTGGTGAGTCCTGGGGGACGTGTCCCAGTGTGGAGACCAGGGCAGCGAGTATCGTTGTCATCTGCTCTTTTGAGGTACCAAACAAGTGAAAGTAGCCAGTCAGTTATCACAGCTTGTGCCAGGACTTGGTGTGTTTGCCATGGTGAGTGGTTTTTAGGCTGCCCCTTCTGTAGCTCTGCAGGAACTGGGAGCTTCTCACACCCTCTCGCTCACCAGAGCCCTCCTTGGCTGCTGTGGCAAGTGACCCATTCCCTGCGCAGGCTGCCCAGCTGCCATGTGGTTCCTTGGCTATGCGAGAAAGACAAACAGCTTGGTCCTGCTGAGTTTGATCACTGGTCTCCCTGGGGCACCAGGTCAAAGCCTTCTTGTACATCCTTCTGCAGTGGCTAATGTATTCATAACTCTGTCTGGCCTGTTCCTACACCCATGTGAAAATTTGTCCTAGGAGTGCTTTTAGGCAAGAGAGGGAAATAAGCACTAGACAGGTTGGGAAGTGGTTCAAGCCAGGCAGGAGAATGGTGACGTTCAGAGTAACTTGCTCCCGGTAATGAAGCCAGTGCTCGAAACATCTGTCCTGCTGAGGCAAGAGGTGGAATAACCAGCTAACTGCCATTCCTGCCACCCTGCTCCAGTATGATGCTGGTCCTTCTGCTGCTGCTGCTGTTATTTCTCTCACCACCTAAGGGAATGGTGTTTTCTCCATCATTTACCACCTTGATAAATTCTGTTTATTTTCTGCTTCACTAGTGGACTTGCTGCTACAGCAATTATCACCTCAGTCTCTTGCTGGAAAAGCCAGTCAGCACCAAGGGCTTGGGAAAGTTTGGTCCAGGTCAGTGGCTTAGAAAATTGTGCCTGGGCTTTGCAGTGGTCAAGTGCTTTGAGGCCAGAGAGAGGGGTTGGTCTGAACAGGGCAGCTGAGTCCCTCTACAGCCTGGAGTGCTGCAGGAGTTGTGCAAGGATCCTCACAAGCTTGTGGGATGAGTCCCACTGGTTTACTGCTGAGGTCATGGAGGGTTTGGTGGTCTGGGGAGAGGAGGGTGATATGGGCTCCTCGGTGCACTGGCACTCTGATAAGGTGGTGTGAGAAACTGGTGTGCTTTCTAATGCTGGTCAGCCTTAATCAAATAGCATCACCTTCAAGCCTACACAGAGGGTACCAGCTCCAAAGTTAAGGAGGGCTGGAGTGGTGCCATTTTGGATCCAGTCTCTGTCTCGTGGTGACTCAAGTGAATTATTCCAGGCTAATGCAGTGTGAGTACCTCCTAAATCATGAGCATTATATTGCTTGCATGGTATTGCTTATGTTTGCACGTCTGGGAGCTGAGATCTTACCCCAGCCTTGGCTTGGAAGAGGCAGGGGACCCCTCCAATTGGCATGAGAAACACATCGGACAGGAGGGATTAACAGTGATTTTTAGCTGGTGCAGACACAGGCCAGCTGAAAGGAATGGAGGGAAGAGCTGCTGTCCTCTTCTCAGCAAAGGAGCCAGAGGCCTGATACAAGCCCTGTCCCACAGCCCCAGCCAGGAGAAGCAGACCTCTGGCTGGTAGAAGTTGCAGTTCTTTTTTCCTCTTTGTGTCCCAGGTATTTGAGATCACTTCTTTCTGTGTAATCCTGGCTGTGATGGTTGACTTCTGTGCTGGCCCAGGAGAGCAGCACCCCTCCTTGCTCGCCCACCCGGTGTGGGGTCTGCCAGGCCTGTCACTGTGTGCATCACTCCCTGTTGGGTGAGGACTGGAGGCGTTTTCCCTAGAAAACGTAAATGGGATCACCACGGATTTATCTCAAACCGCACAGTTTAGTGAAGCATCTGAGCCTTAATCAGACCCAGCTGTCCCCAAGCCAAACTGTCCCCTTATTCCTAAGGCACGGCTGGTGCCAAAAGCGATGGAAGAAAGCTGTGTCTCCTTGGGGTGTGTTTCAGACCAAAGCCAAGATTGAGGGCTGGGCCAGCTCGGTTCAGAGACGATGACATCTTTCATGATGACTTCACTGGCACAGGTTAAGTACCCCAGGCACTTAAGGCATGGAAGCTTTTAGAAATAAACTTTGAGTAGTCTGGTGAAGTCATTACAACCTGTTGCACTTCTTAACTTAATTTCCTAAGTCCCGGTTGCATTTCATTAAGAATAATTAGGCTACTGGATGAAATCTAAATTTGTTTTTTTTATGGCTGTGCACACACATCATGAAAGTACCTCACAGGAGACCTCAGCTTTGCACGCATCAGCTTCTTATAAAGAATTGCAATTTCTCTGTGTTTTCATTTATCTCCATATAATTGCCTTCAGCTTGGAGCTCAGACTGGAGTCAGGAAAGTTGTGGCACCTGGGATTTGTCTCATTAATTCCCTACCTGCCAGAAGAGCCTGAGGTAATGCATTTGAGCATGTGGGGTCTTGTCTCTCTGAAAAACATTCTTTTTTCATGTCTTCTTTGTAGCCTGAAGTGTGGAGTTTGTCCCACTGACCCGGAGAGCCCAGAGGAGGCTCTGCAGCTGAGATTAGTTGTTGGCAGACAGTTGGGGCCTGGAGGGCAGCCCTGGCAGGTCTGCTCTGCAGTGTGCTGCCCTCTTCTCTGGGAAAGGGGAGGAGAGGCAGACGACATCTCTTTTTCATCCTCGAATCACTGAATGCTGGTCACTCAGGAGAGGAAACTCCTTTTTGCACAGCTTTCCAAGTCTGGCCCAGGGTGTGGAAATCTCCATGCTACTGTGGTTCTCCTAAGTGTCTCAGCTACTAATTATAAATGGTTTTGTCTTTAAAAGACCCTGCTAACTTAAGAAGGCATCCTGAGAAGCACTTCTGAGGCAGGAGGAGAAGCATTGCTGCTTCCTGGCAACTGTCCCATCACTCTTAGTAGTCACGTTGGCTTCTGTACTTTAAATGCAAGACCAGCTTCACAGGCCTTGCTAAAGACTTCTTAATAGGTAGGGACAATGATATAAAGGGCCTCTTTGCCAGCCCTTTTATAATCCATTATATTGTAATTGCAGACTAGTCACCTTCGAATCTGTTTCTTGCTCAACCTGAGCATCGTTTTTGAGGACTAATGCTGAATAATGAGAAAGCTGCTATGGTATAAAAATTTCAATGTGCAAGATTAACCTTCATAATGAGGCACCTCCTTGTTTCTTTATCCCATCCAAAACTAGTCAGTGCTTTTACTCTCCACTGTTACGCTGTCAGTGCTGTTCCTGTGTTCCCATTACTGCAGCATTTGCATTGCCAGGCAATCCTGGTGTCGGACTTTGCTGGGAAGCATGGGAACTTTCCATTTCCAGTAAATAGCCTCCTGGGATTAAGGCTGAGCTGTGCCATTACTGGGTCTGTTACTTATGCCTGGAAGTGATTAGAAAATGAAAGTAAGGTTTTCCCTGAGTGGAGAAAAAAATAAATTGCAATTTACTCGAAAGCATTGAAGCAAAGGCTCATTCTGAACCCTTGATACCTTGATTCAAAATGCTTGAGGCCACACTTCAGGGGTAGACAGCCAGAGTAAAGTGTGTAGAAGAGTAAAGCCCCTGCCAGGCTGCCTGGACTTGCCATCTCCAGAGGCTGCATGGGTGAAATAGCGTGGTGGTAATTCAATAATTAAACAATAATTCAGCAGCTGGACTTTTTTGTCCCCCCCTGCACTAGAGCACTTGCTGCATCTCTAGAGGAGGGTAAATGCCTTTGCTAAAGATCTGGTTTGCTGAAGATGTGATCTACTGCTCATCTGTTCACTGGGTAACTGCCCTGACAGTGGGTCTGTCTGTTAAACTGCTAAAAGAAATGCTGAATCAAAACTCTACTGGAGCTGATTGCACTGAGTTTAACTGTGACATTATATTGCTCATAAAATATGCAGAAAAACCGTAATGGGCATACGCTTGTCTAGTGTTAATTTAAACTCCACGTAGCTGCCTAAAATTACCATAAAGCTCTTGGATGTAGGCCTCTGCTTATCTCCTTAAATGCACTGATAACTAAATTAGGAGGATTTGTGGGGCCAAAAATACTTGGCAATCAGTTCCCATTGCTTTTAAGGCTTCTCACATGTCTTTTAGGATCCCAGACTGCAGGTAACCAAAGCTGAGCTTGATGTTTCGAGGTCAAAAATGGCGTGGAAGCTCTGTGAGTCCCAAGGTAAAGGATAAATCGTCCTTTTCCCTCTACTGAGCTGGCAGCAATGAAATTTGCTGGCACCTCTCCTGGCAGCTCTCTGCTTCCCAGGTATGAACAGTGGCTTGATGGATAGCAGATGAAACAAGAAACGTATTTATCCTTTTGAAAGAACATCCAGCTTTTGTAGCTGGAGGTCAGGGAATCCTCTGCATTGCTGCTAATGTGAAACCAGCCTGGCTGAAAGTCCTATTACTGAAAGCCAGCCCCAGATCCCAGGGCAGGACCACACTGTAGGGCTGCAGACTCAGTGTCCCCTCAGTCATGCCTTCAGCTCTTACTGAAGTAGCACAATTGGGTTGATTCTTGGCCTAGGCTTTGATTATTGTCCCAGAAGTTATCCCTCAGTGTTCTGTGCTCTGGCTCTGCCTGTGCTTGCTTTCTGAGATTCCTGCATGTCCTTGTGTTCCCCTCATACAAAGGTGCTGTTTCCTCCCCAGGGAGCTGCTGGAAAGCCACTGGCTTCCCTGTGGCTGTAGCCCTCGGCTATTAGCTGGCCATGGGTTGAAAGGGTGTTGCCCACCAAGAAGCAAACTGGTTTAACGCCTGCTTCCAGTATTCCTGCAGGCAAAGGCAGAGCCTACGGAGGCAAGTTCAGGGTGTCAGCGTTAAGGATGTGGCACAAGTCTCTAACTTCCTAATCTTTTCAAAGGCGTCCCCAGTATCCTATAGAGAGATAGGATGGGTTACAGCCAAGTGGCCATGACTGCCTGTGGCCATCAGATGGCAGATCAGCCAACATAAAGTAACAACCTGTCACTGTCATGTCCCAAAACACTGGCTGAGATGGTGATAGCCTTACAGTTTGGCCATAATGGGAGGAGCAAGGGAAATAAGACCAGAGA
>VYZQ01030309.1:0-39897 GCA_013400655.1 Mystacornis crossleyi
AGCCCACCCTGTATGCTTACCTGTGCACCTGGCTGAGGCAGAGCAGGGTCTGTGCCTCCCGCACCAGGCAGGTGCGCACGGCCGCCTCGTCCACCGCGGGCACCACGTACGTGTTGAAGTTGCAGTAGGAGCAGCGCTTGCGGCAGTAGGGCCACTGCGGGCACGGGGCTTGTGGGGGACAGCCATGCCCTCACCCTTCGCCACTCCATTTTGAGGGGGAACAGCCCCAGCGCGGTGCATGGACCCCAGTGCCCCCCACCTGCCCCACAAGGCGCACGACCCACAGGTGTGACCCTTCATGTGCACGGCTCGGGGACCCCCTCAGCTCAGACTAGCCCCATGACGTGCAAGGCTGGGCTCTCCCCCACGTGTGCAAGCCCGGGGGCCCCACATGCACCCACGTGTGTGCGAGCCCCAAGGAGCCACATTCACCTTCCACCTGTGCCAGCCCCGTGCCCCTCAAGGTGCGCAAGCCCCGGGGTCCCGCTCCCCACATGTGCAAGCCCCAGGAGCCACGTGTGTCCCCACGTGTGCAAACTCGGGACTGCCCGTGCACCCCGCATATACACAAGCCCCGGGGTCCCCCCCGTGTCCCCGCTCACGTGCACGTAGAGCGCGGCTGTGGCGGGAGAGGCCGGTTCTGGGACCGGATCCGGGGCCGGTTCCGCGGCAGGACTCGGTCCCGGTGCCCGTCCCGGGCCGCCCCCGCCGGGCAGCGCCGCAGCGACAGTCGCCAGCTTCCGCGGCCACCCCCGCGCCGCCGCCATGGGATCCGCAGGCCGGGGCACCGCCCGCACCGGGCGGGCACCGCGCGGGGCCGTCCCCGGCGTGCCCAGGGCCGGGGCGGGGCGCAGGGGCTGGGGGAGGGATCGGAAGCAAAGCCGCTCGCTCTCACCGAGGGCTGTGCGGGGGATGCTCGTTGGGAATGACGGGCGTGCTGGGGTCAGTCAGTGTCCTCTCCCGGCGCCGGGGATGCCAGGGCCGGTGTCCTCCCCCAGGTGTCCTCCCCAGACACACGGTCCCAACGAGGTTTGGGACTTGACCCCGCATCCTTCCCCGGCTGCCCCTCGGGGCCGGGAAGGGTTTTCCAGCGTTTCGGCGGAGGGAGGTGGCCTGTCGCAACATAGGGTTGTGCAAATCCGCAGCTGACGAACCCCGACGTTAGTAGTTGTCTCCATATAGTCATGGGGAACTCCGAAATGCCCATGACAAAGGCTGTGACTGCAGATTCCCCTTCCCGGGCCAGAAACGCATAGTTCGGCGTAACCCACCCGTGATGTTACCTTCCCACTCCGGGGGTTTCCGAGCAGGCAGCGAGGACTATAAGAGTGGGACTCAGGCACGGGCAGGGCAGAGCCCATGGAGCGAGCCTGGAGCACTGCGCACACTGAGACCGCACTGCCAGCCAAATGGACCAGCCTTTCCTCTTCCGTAAGTATTTACAGCCGGGGATGCATCATTCCAGTGGTTGGGAAGGGCCAGGGGGCACCGCAGGAGGTGTCCTGGCTGGCAACGGCTGGATATGCTCCAGGGAAGGCATGGGATGGTAGGGAAACCTTCCCTGGGACCAGGCTCTGCCAGGGCTCAGAACCATGAATGGTGCTGCCCCACTCCCAGAACAGGAGCAGGAATGGGATGGCAGGGACTGTTCCCTCCGTGCTGGCTATGACCAGGACTCACTGGGTTTCTCAGCAGTGTGTCTGTCCTCACCAGCCAGGGCTGGTGTCACCTTCATTTCTTACCCACTGCCCCCCAACGACGGTGAGCACATGGGGCACTTGTTGGCAGAGCAGGGGTGTGCCGGGGTGGAGGTACTGATCGGGGAGGGGAGGAGAAGCTCCGCTCACTTCAGGCCTGTCCTGCACCCGGGCTGGTGCTGTGGGAAGCAAAAGAAGGTAAACAGTTCCTCCCTAGACATCAGTCACAGAGGTCCTCAGTGTCCCCAAGGTCCCTGGCTACAGTTGCTGTCATGCAGGTAATAGTCCTTTCCTCGGGAAGGAAGGTTACAGAGGTAACCAGGGAAGGGTGGAGACCTGAGTGAAATGTGGAAGGATCAGTGCTGACGCCAGCCCCATGAGCAGTGTGGGAACAGGAGAGGAACTTGCTGGAAAGACACTGTACAGAAAGAGTCTGACACAAACCATCCATGTTTTTTTCTTTCAGAGAGCAGACGTGGACAGGGGACTCGTCCTCGCCATCTGCTTCCATGGGTAGAGCCCACAGTCCAGCTGTGAGATGAAGGATTGACACCTCGCTGACGCTCCCCCTCTCTCCCTGTTGCACCCTTTCCCTCCACCCACTGGAGGAAGCCGCAGCATGGAGGGGGCCCAGCCTTAGCCCTGCTCAGGAAGGAAGCAGCAGGGAGACAGCAGGAGGTCAGCGAGAGGTGGCAGCAACATTATCTGCTTTCCAGCTGGGGTGGGAGGCTTCTGCTGGCAAAGAGGAGCCCTGCTGTCCCTCTTTTCACAGGAGTGTTTCATGGTTGGGAGGTACCAAATAACTCCCGTAAAATGCTGTCCCAGGTACGCTCTGCTTCATGCTGCCGATGGGACAGGAATTTTGGTATTTCTGCAACAACCTTACTGTCCGTCTTGTCCAAAACAACAAAATAAACAAAGCCATGTCTACCTTGGAGAAGGTTTTTTTTGGGAAACACCTGGGGGAGGTGTGGGAACAGAGTGAGCTTTTCCAGCCAGTTTTAGGGAGCCCCAAAGCAAAGTCTCATTCTCTGAACCCCCTGCCCCTCACTTCAATTTCAGTTGCTCTTAAATGACCCAGGAATCTCACAACATCCAAGGAGAAAAGGCATCACCTACCCTGGGAAGCCAGGCCAGGGCCTTTGGACTTAAAATGTCAGTAAAACACCCACCAGCAAACCCTTCAACTCCTCTGAAATGGCTGTGGCCAAACTGCTCAGAGACATGCAAAATTTTTAAACCTTCATAAGGTCTTTCAGCAACTGGACAGAATTCCAGAAATAAGCATCCCTTCCTCACACCACAGTATTTCTGTTGGCAAAGAAACAAGCCCAACTGGGAAAAAAAGGTGCTCTGTTTTATTGACTAAAAGTGTCATCGGCCTGATGTCAGGGAGGGAAAGTCTCCACTGCTTAGACCAAGGCACAGGTGAAAAGCAGACTCAGAGCTGACTGAAATGGCTGATTTAGCCTGGTTTTTTCTCTGCCTTCCCAATCTCAGAGCTGAAGGTGCTTCTCCATCTGCTCCCTCAACTTGTATTTCTGAATCTGAAATAGAGTGCAGAGGGGAGGGAGAGAGACTCAGAGAAGAGCTGGGACAGAATGCCAGGGCTCCTGCCCTGCCTCAGCCCCCTCTTACCTTGCCTGAGACAGTGAGTGGGTACTGGCCCACAAACACAACGTAACGTGGGATCTTGAAATGGGAGATCTGGGAAGAGAAAAACAAGGGCTACACAGCCCAAAAGGAACAGCCTGGCACTGTCAGGGCTGGGTCCCCCAGTGCTCTAAATCCATGGGCTTTTATCCACCAGTCCCCAGCACCCACCAGGTGTACTGGTCTGGAAGGAAACTGAGGACTGGGGACCTACCTTCCCTTTGCAGAAAGCTTTAATTTCTTCCTCAGTGCAGTCCTGCCCAGCCCGCAGTCGGATGCAGGCACAGATTTCTTCTCCCATCCTCGAATCCTTCACACCAACCACCTGGTTGGGACAAATGGACAGTGTGACCCTTGGGGACATCCCTGCCCTCCCATAGGATCTGTGTGCTGGCCCATGGTGTGTTCCCTGACCCCATACCACAGGTTGCTGGAGCATTGTGGGTACAACATGGACCTGTCATCCCTCTGCTTCCAAAAAATGGGGCAAGAGGTTTCACAAACAACAGGAGACTTGGTAGGCTGCCACAAGTGCTTTGGGATCTCCAGATGGAATGGTAGGGGAGGGATGAGGTTGAATTAAAGGATTTTTTGAAACACTTATAATCACAGATCTTAGTGGGCCACTGCCTGTGACACCAGGAAATGGGCTTTCCAAGCCTAAGCTCTCTCCAGAGTTTGCTCCCACTATTCCACAAGAATCCAACTGTCATTCCCCGCCTTGAACCAATACTGCAAACTCCTAGAGACACGTTGATCCTTTTGAGTCCAGAGCAGTGACATAAAGCCCTAGAAACCACATAAACAGGACTGGTTTGCAACCCATCTACACTGAGACTGTTCCAAGGAGAGATGCTTGCCTGGCACAGGCAGAACTCTGACTAAATAACCAGTTTATTTATGGGGAAACTTGTCTGGCACAAAACCTGGAGAACAATCCCAGCAGACTGGGAGCAGCTGCTCAGTCCTGGAAATCTTTGCTGTCTTGCAAAGGGGTGAAACAAAGTCTCACTCCTCATGTCCAGGAACTTGTTGGAAGAGTCTTCCTGGATGTCAGAGTTAAGCAATTATCAGTAAAAACTGTCCTTCCATACTGCTTTCTGAGTAAGAATTTCAGAGAGAGCTATGAAAGTGGACAGGAAGTTTAAAACTGAAGAATGACAGGCACGTTGCAGATGTGCCACTGGAGCACGAGGGGATTGCCCCAATGGACATGCCCCATGCCAGGAGCTCTGCCCACCCCTTCCATCCCGTGAGCTTCTCCCTCCTCCTTGCTAGCCAATATAGAATTTGATGCTGAAAACAGGGAAAGATAACCAGGTTCCAAGCAGCAATCCCAGAAGCTTTATGTACAGGATTCCCAAAAACAGCTGCTCACCCACCCCATCTCCTCCCACTCACCTGGACCTCCTCAACCTTGGGATGGGTGTGGAGGAACTGCTCAAGTTCTGCTGGGTAGATGTTTTCTCCTCCCCGAATAATCATGTCCCTGCAACGCCCTATAATTTTGCAGTAGCCGTGCTCATCCAGGCTCGCAAGGTCCCTGCAATGAGAACACCCTCCTAGTCCTGTCCCAGCTGGGTGGAAGAATGGCTCATGCTCCCACCTAGCCAGGGCGGTATCCA
Organism: Mystacornis crossleyi; assembly: GCA_013400655.1. Lineage (NCBI taxonomy): Eukaryota > Metazoa > Chordata > Aves > Passeriformes > Timaliidae > Mystacornis > Mystacornis crossleyi. The sequence goes on from VYZQ01030309.1 coordinate 4,976, forward strand.
GAGGATAATGGCTGAGAGGCCACCTGAACACATGGAAGAGATCAAAGAGCTCCTGTTACATAAATTGGCAGCATCCACACAAGCACCAGGGTTTAGGGGGGAGGCAACTCCTGCCCCTGCCCCGTACCCCCACAATCCCTCCATCCACAAGTGGCCAGTGACAATCCCCCTCTCCAGGGACACTCAGCGCCAAGGGCTCTGTGCTAAAAGCAGTTCTGAAGTGTCACAGACAGATCAGAGGGATAAACTGGAACAGTTTTCTCTACTTTGGAAACCCCTGCCAAGCACTCCTATACACACCCATGCATCCCCATCCAGTGCCACCCTGTGGGACAGTCTGGGAGGAGTGGGGCTGTTCCCAGACTCACCCGGTCTTGTACCACCTCTCAGCAGTGATCACTTCTCTTGTCTTGGCAGGGTCGTTCCAGTAGCCCAGCATGACACAGTAGCCACGGATCTGAAGCTCCCCAGGAGTGTTCAGAGGCACAGACTGCCCTGTTTCTGGATCCTCAATTTTTGCCTGAAAGAGAAGAAGGGCTTAGTTAGACACCAGCACCAGACAGAGAGGATGGAGTGAGGTCTGCTGCTTGGCAGAGGACCTGGAGCAGGTGGGGAAGGTCATGGTCACCTCTGTGTGGGGAAAGATGTATCCCACTGTCTCGGTTTTCCGGTTGATGCCGTCATTAGGGAACCCCATGAAGGTGACAGGGCTGTTTTCTGTGGTCCCATAGGCAACCTGCAAACACAGGAGAGGAAATGAGTGTCAAGGGGAAAGAGGACCACACAGCTCAGGGCCCAGGAAAGACAAAGCTGGTCATAACCACAGGGGAGAGCGGGATGGGAGGAGGATGTTCTCCCAAGCCACTCAGGTCACAGGAAGCCCTGCTCTCCTGGCTGTGGATGGGGCCCTCCAGACACTTCTGCCAGAGAGTCTTGGAGAAACAGGATCTAAAGCATTACTGCACCTGCCTGCCATGGCCTTCCTCACCTCCCTCACAGTGCTCCAGACCCCATCACCCAAAACACTTGGGGTGTCATGTACTTTTGATACCCCAGCTGCTATTCTTGAAGGACTCCAGGGTTCCTCTTTTTTAATTCTTGCTTCTCCAAGCCCTGTCCTGTTGACTCCACACCATCTCTGCCAGACACTGACTTTGCCTTGGTGCCCTTATAGCCAAGGTGCTGAGTTCACCTTGCATCTCTAACAGCTCAGGGAACATAGGACATCACTTTGGAAAAACGCTGGAGCCAGCAGCAGGCTCCTGTGGGAGACAGTGTGTCCTGCAGCATGGCTACTTGCTCCAGATCCTTCTGTGCAGACATCAGCCCCTGTAACCCTCGTAAGGGCATCACGAGGCTGCTTAATGCTTGGCACAGCTGCCCTTACAGACCCAAAGCCTCACAGCAGGACAAAAGCTTCTTGCTGCTAAACCTCCCTCACAGCTAATCCTGATGGCAGGCTCTGAGCCACCTCAGCTGAAGGTCACTTCTCCTCGGAGGAAAATTCCAGCGCTTTATGCCCAGCTCAGTGGCCTGGCTGAGGCAGCGGGGGTTGCACAGGAGGTGCCCTGGGCATCTCTGAACTGCATCAACAGCACCATCGCTGTTGGATTGCTGCTACATCTCCAGTTCTTGGGAGCTGTGTTTCAGCAGTGGGAGCTGCTGGAGGACTGCTCTAGTGTCTCTAACCCACTCACAGTAATGTCACCCCAGTAATGTCACCGGTGGCTGCTTTGCTGAGAGAGCATGGCTGTGAAAGGGCTGATCTGGGAAGTATTTCTTCATTTCTTCTCCACTTCTCCAGACTGACATGTGAGCAGCTCTGACCCACCAAATTGCCTTGGCACCCAGATCTGGTCAGTTCCTTCAGAGCAAATGCCCAGGTGTGCCTATGTGGTCATGGCTTGGGCAAGGTGCTCACCCAACTCCAGCCACTGTGCCCCAGATTAATGTGGGACATTGCAAAGGACTACGATGAAGTATCTGAACAAAGATGAAAATATCCTGAATGAGCTGAACACAACACTGGTATAGCGTACAACAGTGTGTAATAACACTGGAGCACACGGCGCTTTCCACTGCTTGGAGCTGCTGGAGGATCTCATGTTGGGCACAGTCTGTCACAATGGCTGATGCTCTTGTTGACTGCAGCAGGGTCAGCACGAATCCAAGCTGGAGCCTGCTTTTATTCAGGAATCTGGAGGAGAACTTCTCCAGGATGCTGCAGGAACCATCTGGTGCAAACTGCTCTGCTTGGAGCCTGGCAGCCCCCACAGAACGACTGTGAATAGGCTTCTGCTCCCAGACAAAAGGACAACTTCCCAGCCGGGTGCAAACCCACAGCATCTCATGCTCAGACAGGATTTCTCTCCCACCCACTAATTTGAGAGCTATGTCTGAATCAAATGACTGACCAGACCCAAATCCAAGACCTTAAACACTTATTTAAAATCCCAGTGCCTTTGTTTTTTTGTTTTACTCTGCTGGATGAATTGCAGTGTTGGTCCCAGAATCCCAGCCAAGCCCTGAGTCAATCCTTGCTGCCTCTCTGGGTCACTCCAGCAGTTTAATTGGATGCAGGAGCAGACAGCTCCTGGCAGGATGATGCTGTGAGTGCTGTGGCTCACCAGGCTCCTCCAGATGCCTGGCACTGTGCCCTGTACCCCAAACACCAGCTATTGCTGTCTTGGCCCATGGCTTGTCCCCATAAACACCCTCACACCCTCAGGAATGGGCTTCCCAACTGGTCCAGAGGACAACACGGACCCTGGAGGTCTGAACATCCAGCCCCTCATATGCTTCCCCATCACTGCCTTCCCCTGCCTGCACCAGCACATCACTCTGTAGCTGGACACCAGGATGTTGCTCCAGATCTTTCCACGAAGTTACCTCTCTCTTAGGATGGTTTTCCCCAGCTGTATTCCTGGGATGGAGGCAAGGGATGGAGCAAACCCTTATGCCAGAACTGCTGTCCTTCCCAACCCTTATCTGATACGTGGAGCATCCAACACCTCCATTGTCAGCAGCAGATGAAACAACACTTCCACAAAACTCCACACACCAATTTAAACTTGGAGATATCCATGAAGATTTCTAGCTTTCATGACCCAAAGGGACACTTAACATCATTCAGCCTTGTCATCTGGTGTAATTCAGTCCAGAAAACCTCACCCAATAATTTCAGCATCAGCTCCGTAATTTCCACTGGAGCTGTATCTGGTGTCAAAGCAGAGCTTTCCAGAGGCAAAGATGCCAGCTTGGACCCTTGGCTTCAAGAGGAGCTACAAGAATACAAAATATAATTGATTGCAAAGCCTTTTTTTACTGTAGGACCAGAAGTGACCCCCCAACACCCAGATCAGTCCTGCCCTCAGTGATGACAAGGACAGCTCCAAAACAAACTGCTGCCTAACTTGCTCCTACCAACAAGAGATTCATTCTTTGTGAATCCTAAGCCTCTGTATAAACCAGGAATAAAAAGAACATCTTAGCAGGACTGTGTTTTTTAAAGCACATTTCCCAAACATTTCCTGCTAGTGCTGTTCAAATACTGGTCACTGTGGAACAGGCAAAACAGCCTGAAGAGGGTAGCGTCTAAAAATTAAAAATAAAGTAAAAACAATCAGACTCCAGTCTCTTTAGTAAACATTTGGGAGGCAGGCTGATCTGGTGGGGAAAGTGGGGACTCTGAAGACCCTGGGTTTTTCCCAACTGTGTTGCTTATTTACTGCATAACTTGGAACAAGCCACGTCAGCCCTCTGCTCCTTGGTTTTCCTCTGCATTCAACAGCAATAAAAACACCCAGTGCCCTCCACATTCAACTGCTGCTGAAAGTTATGATGAAAAGGTTGAGGGTTGGACCACCAGTATCCCTAGGGGTTATACTGTGTGGGACTGGAGCAGAAGGTCAGGGCTGCAGGGGGACGTGAGTTCCTTGGAGGACACCCAGCCCTGGACCTGTGCACTGCTCAGGGAGGATCTTCACACACCTCATCACCAGCCTCTGGTTGTGCCACACTGGAGGATGATGATGGCAGGGCTTGAACTGCCAAACTAAAGCCTACAGAAATTGAGCTTTGCTGGAGACAATATTGGCCTCAGAAAAAAACCCAGCAAATTGACCGTGAAATAGTAGGGATTTTCAGACTTCAAAGAGGGCATAATGCACAACAGAAAGCAGACTGGCAACCCAAGAGATGTGCTCAGGGACCTCTAAGACACCCTTTGAACTCCTCTCAGTGTAACATGCTGGGTGGATCTAATTATCCCTAAACTTGTGCCGAGCGTGTCTGTCTCAGATATCTCCACCAGAGTCAACCCTAGCCCTTCCCATCACAACCAGCTCCAAATCATTCTCAACTGAGCAACAACCTTCCCTCACTCAGCTGCTCACTGCCAAGATCACCCTAAACTTTTCTGTCTTCTGGGGACACGTGTCTCCTTTCTTTGGAGACATCCTATTATCCCAAATTGTATTGGAATATTACTGAACCTTCAGGTCAACTTTGCTGCTACAAAAAACAACTTCTGATCACATCCAGCCTGTGTCACACCGAGATCTCATTTCCTTCCCCAGCAACAGTACCATCTTTGTGTCAAAAACATCAGGACACAAACAAACAAGTCTTGCAGGACAAATCTCCAAAGGTGTCCACCCTGTTGGCATCTCTCCCCACCAAGACAGCTGCCAGACAGTCCCAGTTTGGATGGGGCTCAAAACAGATCCCAAAAGTATTAGATGCCCAAAGCACCTTCTTTGTGCTGTGGCATGCAATGGCTTTGCTTCAGGAGGAGACCAAAAGGACAGCCCAGTGTGTCCAGGCTGAGAATGCATGGGAGTGAATTCCCTGTTATTGCCCAGTGAGGACAAGCTGCTCCTCATGGTCTGGCGTTAAAGCTGCCTCTCTTCTCTCAGGCCAAGCAGAAGCCTTGAGGCTTGGAACTATTTCCCCCTTCCTGCCAGCAGTGCAGAAGTGCTGCCCAGTGGCAACCAGCAAAGACATGGGCAGTTACTGGTTTATCCACCAGTGTGATAAAAGGTCTTTGTTGTGCAATTAACTCCATTCTCCCTAGTGCTGGTGCCAACGCATTTGGGAAAAGTGAAATTAAAAGCAAAAAGTGAGAGGAAATGTCAAAAGTGTCACATGAAGGTAGAAAACCACTGGTTTGGGGATATCTGGATGCTCAAAGCTGTTGGAGAAGGAAACTCAGCAAAAATCGAGGGGCAAAGGTAACATCCCTATGGATTTGGAGAGCTCAGCTCCCACCAAACACATGGCTGGAAGCCCAGGATCTTGTTGCTTCCATGCAGCATTTTAGATGTTTTCACAGCCCATTCCCACAGCTACAGACACCACCTATTCATCAGATCCTCCCCAAAAACAAGGTGGGGTGAGATGGGGGGGCCAAGGACAAGCAGGGAAGTTGTCACCACATGGAGCGCATTTTCCATTTTGAGAACAGAGGGGACTAATGGCTGGGGAGCATTTGGGAAAGTCAGAAGTCTTGCATGGATCAGTGGTGCTCCACAAGGGAAGAGGCTCTGCAAACCAGGACACGAGCCCTGGCCAGAGAAGTGGGATTCTAGGAAACGTCTGGTGCCTTGCAGGGTGGAACATGGCAGGGTTGAGAGAGGCTGTAAGGGCTGGGTGAGCTTCTCAGGAGAGGCCAAGAGCCTCATCCAGCAGCTGCTGGAATCAGCAGAAGGGAAGGGTGGGTGGACATCAATGGGGAGCCAAACTGGCAACAGATCAGTGGGTGGAGGCCACGCTACAGTGGAAGAAGACCACCAGAAGGAAGGAGGTGGACCCATCGTCACCTCCTCCAGCTCAACAAGCAGCCCCCACACTGCAGTGATGAGGACCCTTCAAGAATTTCAAATAAAAATGGCAATTCAGGTCTGAACACAGAGCCCTGGATGCCACTGCTGGGACCCTCAGGTGCTGCCTGGAACCCAGGAAAGCCTCTGGGATTCCCCTTTGCTGACCCACCACTGCTCCTCAAACACTGCCTGGAGTGTACTCTGCCCTTGGGATAAATCCATGGAACACTGCAGAACTTGCACCTTCCCCCACCCTGCTCCCAACCCAGCACCCGGGGCTCAGCTCCACAAGGGCTGGGACACTCCAGGACAGCCCCAGAAGCTGCCTGAGCCCTCACCTCCAGCCAAAATGAGGAGGGCTGCACCCCAAGGCCAGCTACACTGGTGCCACTTCAAGAAGCTGACTGCAAGTCTTCACTGACACAGGAAACCAGATATAAAGCCCCTAAAATCTACACAATCAGGCTTAAAAGAGCAATGGAGTATTTTAACATGGAGCTGTCTCGATATGCCAGAACTGTTCATATTTATAAAAATAAAGATTAAACATGGAAAAGACTATCTCCAATATAGTACCCAAATAGTTCAGACCTGCAGCATCAAAGAAACACCCCAAATCTATATTTATACTGCTTCAAAAACTGTATTTATTTGCTTACCCCCCACTAGCTCCAAGAAAGACAAGAGGGAAGACCAGCATCTGCAAATCACCAGGAATGTTTGCAGAATTGTCAATCAATTAAAAAAGATAAGGGGGCAGGATAATCCTGCCTGTTCTTCGATGTCCTTGCCAGTGCTGGTCCCAGGGGATGTGTGAGGTAGAAGCTGGCCAGGACCCAGCTCCGCACTACTGCAGCACAGGGACACCGACACTGCTCCATTGTCACCTCCAGACTGCAAACCACCCACGACTGGGACCCAGGCAGGCTTTTGAGGATGGCCGGACATTTGCTGGCCAGTTGAGGGCTGCGAAACCCGGTGTGGGAAGAGCAGAGCCGTCCAGTGAGCAGCTCAAAACACAAACAGCCAGGAGCCGGAGGAGAGGTGCCAGCTGCGGCAGATGCCAAACAGCTCCCACCACAGGAATGTGCTCACCGAGGTATGGAAATCAAAAAATACTAGGGGAAAGAACTTCCTTTTATTCACCATTTGTGCCTGGAAAAATGGAGCTGAGGAGTGGACACCTTTTCCCTGCTGCCACCCCACCGTGGTGCCAAAAATAATCCGGCATTCACCTAAACTCTACTGCAGGCTTGGGGCTGGCGGGAGTCCTGGAACAGGGACAGCTTCCCACCTCACACCAGCATCATGGAAGCTATGTCCCAGCATTTTCACAAGGAAGCTACAAGTCTCACTGATGTCCATAGCCATAGCACACACATCTCTACAGGGGTAGAGTGCCCTTGTCCCCCCAAATCTGCAGCCTCAGCCAGCAAACAGATAACGGGTGGAAGAAAGGGAATTTTATCCTGAGAGGAAGAAAGAGAAGGAGGTTTGAGGTTTGAGCAGTTTAACCTTTGAAAAGGGTCTTGTTCCAGAAATACACAGGGGTAGGATGTATTTATAGATGGGATTTGCAAGGCCCTCATCAACATTTTGCTCCAACCTGACCCACACTGGCCAAAATCTCTGCAGAAGCAGTAAGCTGCTAGATGAAAATTTTTGCAAGGGGACAGGAAATCCAGTACCAGACTGTCAGGGAAGGAGCACAGATACAGTCCCCAGATTCAGTGCCCAGCAGAAACAGGCAAGGTTTTGAATTTCACCCACCAGTTACTCTTGTACAGAATAGCTGGCACATAACTACAGGAATTGTTCATCAGATGATTACAGTGAAAACTAAAGTGGTTGAATGGTTGAACCTGCTCAGAGAGAAAATAAAACATGAAGATAGAAGATGATGCCTTAAAAGTGATTTTTTTTCTTTTCCAATCATTCGCCCAGCTCCCTGCCTGAGCTTTATGAGCAGTGCACATTCAGGGGCACTCTCAGAATCAGGGAACAGCAAACTGGAGAGGCAAAGAAGGAAAACACAGAAAATTCTGTCTGTCTTCTGTTTCTCTGTCTCAAAGGTCCTGACCAAGACACTCAAAGAGCCCCTCCAGAGCGCAAAGCATGTGCATGACCATTGTGGTGCCCTACTGAACAAGACATAAGCCAAAATACCATTGTTTTGATCAAAGAGTTTTAAATCCTACAGTAACCAGGAGGTCCCTCCAGCAGGAGCCTGGAGCTCTCAAGGTCAGAGCATCTCTCCGGAGGTGAGAAGTCCTTGGTGTTGGGGTGAGCTGCTCCACATCAGGGCATCACACCTCAGGGCTGACAAACACTGAAAGCCTGACATGGCCTTGTTTGCACCGAGGTCCCACATTACATCATCATTCGGCCACAGGCCCACCAGCACCACAATCCCACCCCAGAAGCCTATTTTCTCCCCCAAATTAGTCCTGCAGTGCAAACACTGCTCAGACTGACAGCTGCTGACCAAAGCAGGGCTGCCAGGCCGTTTGCATAACATAGTTCAGGGCACCCTCGGCGGCGCCGGCTGATTCCTTGCTGCAACAATGGAAAAACCCAGAAATCTCGGTGAATAAGCCAGTCTGTGTCCTAAGTCAGCCCTTGGATTTCCTCCCTTTCTTGAGCCCGTCTCGCTGAAGGCTCCGCTGGGGCTCTGCAGCCAGCCTCAGGAGCAGAAATCTCAACAAGCTCACAGTTATGTGCTCAGCTCTCAGCTGCTTGCTACAGCCAGGAACTGGCTGGAAATCAGTTCAAAATGTTCCAGTTCCAAACCCCACCCCACAACCCCTGGATCTCTCTCTCCACACTCACAGAAGCAGGCACTGGGGCTTTTAACTGCTTTGCTTTAGCCTTCTTTATTGGGAGAGCAGGGATGTTAACCCCTGTGGTGTTAATTCACCTTTGCCATTGCTACCCTAAGACAGGAGCCAAGGCAGGTCCTAGTCCCAGCTCCTGCAGTGATTTTTTTGCTCTGCTACCTCTCCATCCCTTTATCAATGCCAGTGCTTTTCCCTTTCCACAGCTCTGCCTCAAGAGCCACAGGCATTGCCACCTACCTCGAAACCACTGCCTGGCATTTTATATCCACCAGCCTATGTCCCACCACTTTCCTGCAGGCTCTGATGCTGCCCCATCCCTTGTTGGAAGGTGCCAGGTGCCCTGACCATGACCATGTTATCCTCAACTGTTCATAAGAAAAGACACAGCAGAATTAAGACTGTCTTTGCACTCTCTTTCTTGGCCAGTTACTCAAATGCAGCCTAGACCTGCAAGTGTTCAACCAAAATTTTGCATTGCAAGAACAACTGCAGCGCTGTTGGCCTTTGGCATGACCCCGTAGCACTCCCACCTCCTCCAATCGCTGTTTGGGCAAACTCCTCTTGAATCAGTGAATAAAACACCCTCCCCCCAGCCCCAGGAACCTTCCTCTGGGAGAACGGGACCAGGTGCTTCTCCCCAAACCAGCTGAGGCTAAATAGAACCCCGGAGCCTGCTGGAAGCTCCAGCAGGAGGTGGCTGTGGAGCTCAGCAGTGCTCCCTGCTATGCTGTTCAACCAAAACAGGCTGTTCTCCCCCCTAGAGGTGAATCAGCAGGGACCAGGCAGGTTCTCCACAGAGCAGGTCTGTGTTGGTTGTTCCAGACTATTTGCCTCCCATTTTCCTCCAGAGATGAAAACCACCTCTGCACATCGCTCAGCAGCAGGGCCAGGCAGGGCCGTGGACACTCCTCTGCCTGGTGCCAAGGGGTTAAGCTCACAGTGAGTTCCCAAAGCCAGTTGTTTCCAACTGGCTGCTGCCTGCGGTTTGTGGGAAGGGATTTTGCTTTTTAATAACATTATAAATAGGGCTGTGTTCAGTATGCTGCAAACCCAGTTACTCTCTCTCTCTCCCACCCATCTCTCTCCTCCTCCCGCTTCTCTTTCCACCACACTTAATTCCAGATCTGACCATGAATGGGTCAGGCTTCTTCCTCAGTGTCCTCAGCCTGCTGGCATGTCTTGTCTCCACCATGCAGGCATGTCCCCCCAGCTGCCACTGCCACGGTGGAGACCTGCAGCACGTCATCTGTGACAACGTGGGGCTGAAGAAGATCCCCAAAGTGCCTGAGCAGACACGGCTTCTCAACCTGCAGAAGAACAACTTCCCCATCCTGCCAACCAACGGCTTCCGTGACATGAAAAAGCTGGTGTCCCTGCACCTCCAGAGCTCACGGATCAAGGAGATCTCCACCGGAGCCTTCCGGGGGCTCAAGAGCCTAGTCTACCTCTATCTCACTGACAATCAGATCAGTGTCATAAAGCCGGGAGCCTTCGATGATCTCTCTGATCTCACCTACTTGTACCTGGACAAGAACAAGATCCCAGACCTATCCAAAGGGCTCCTCTCCCCTCTTGTCAACCTCTTCATCCTACACTTGGGCAGCAATAAAATCCGTGAGCTGAAACCAGGAGTCTTCAATGGGGCTAAAGATCTGCGCTGGCTCTTCCTCTCTGACAACTCCCTCACCAACCTCCTACCTGGGGCCATGGAGGATGTAGAAAACCTCGCTGTCCTCCACCTGGACAAGAACCAGCTGAGCAGCTACCCTGTGAATGCAATGAGTAAGCTGAGAGTGCTGGAGGAACTGAAACTTTCTCATAACCCAACTGAGGTCATCCCTGAAAACGCCTTCCAGTCCTTCGGGCGATACCTGCAAACACTCCACCTGGACAACATGAAACTGAAGAAGGTGAGTCCTTTCTCTTTCCACTTGCTCCAGATCAGAAACATGGGGCTTGGTTTTCTTCTCCTTTACAAAGCCCTTGACTTGCTGTCCCTCCCTTGCAGAGGAGAGGGGAGATGCAGGTCTGCAGGCTCTGCAGGCAGCAAGGCCCTGACATGGCTCAAGCGAGGGATGAGAGAGAGCACTCCACCCTTCTGTTGAGTTATTTATGAAAAACCAAATTATCTGGAGCTGATTAAGCCCCCTGGATGGATGCAAGGCAGTGCATTCTCTCCCAAGCTGGAGGCGACACCAGACATTGAGAAAGGTACCTAGGATGCTCCAGGACAATTAAGAACCTTCCATCCTCCCAGAAACAAGGTGAAGGATGAGAGGTGAGCATGTCTGTTGTACTGGAGGGCACTTCCTCCTTTCAGAGCTGAACTGCTCTGCTTCCTTTGCTCAGCCCAGGTACCTGCCGTAGGCTGGGAGAGGGAGACTCCTCAAAGGATCTGTGAATAGTCCTGGTTTCTTACCCCTGCCTTGCAGACAGGTAGGCATACAGACCTTCATCTTTGCCTCTCCACTGCCTCCCAACCTGACACGTTACAAAGAAAGGTTTGTTTATTGATGCTCTCTCAAAAAGAACTCTCGCAGCATCTTACAAAGGGACCCTGTTTCCACTGGAGGGGAGGAGGGACATTCAGGTATCCTGAAGGGCCAAACAGCCCCCTTCTTTTTCTGTGAGAAAGCAGCATCACACTCAGGGAATCATTTGTGTTAGGACCTCTGAAAAGCCAAGCAGTGCTGCAGAACCCAGCACAGCACTCTGATGCAGCCTGATGTCCTGGGTGAATCCGCCATGGCTGGAAAGGGAGGGTGCTGTAGGCAGAACAGAACAGTTCTCCCTGGGATGATGCTTTGCCAGGAAGCCCAAAGAGCATCCAGATGAGGCAGGCCGGGAATGCATGGCAAAGCAACACCCACCACCACATGCAGGAAAATGTGATGAAAAAGAGAATTTCTCCAAAACTCAGTCTCACAGGCATGAGCAGATCACATGAAAGCTACAAGAAATGCATCACACCAGAGTTTTCAAAGGGATAGCATCCCAAAAAGCTCAAAAACTGGAATTACAGCTTGTCCAGGTGCAGAACAACACTAAATACACCAGTTCAATAACAGTTCAGTATTGAAGCCCTTGCACACTCTGAGCATTAACCTCTCCAGGATGGGACTGAACAAACCTAACACTTGAAAAGAATCTATTGACCTTACTAGGCAAGACCTTAGATGTGCTCCCACAGCATTTCTGTAGACTCATTTCTAAGGCACTTTCAGTCAAATATTGTAGCATCATGTTGTACCAGCCAGAGATATCAGAGTCACAAGTTACATGTTGAAGAAATTAGACTCTGTTCCAGGGAAACAACCATCCTTGGTTTGGCCAAGAAGCAATGGTTAACAATTCTAGCCAGCAAAAAGGACTTTGTTTTTTACAGTGACCACCTGTGGACAGGAACTTTAAAAGCTCTTGTGCAGCCAGTGCCTTCTTTCCTCCCCAGCAGCCCAACAGGACATCAGTTTATGGGATCAGCACTAACAGGTGTGGCTTTTGCAGCTTTAGGGCTTGCAAATACAAAGCTTCCAGCTCAGCATTTTCCCTTTAAATCCTCAAAGGCCTCATACCCAAACAGCCCACGTGTGAACTTTACACAGCTAAGAGACATGTAATCATAGAGGCCGCGTGATCCAGGAAATCACCACCAAATGCTCTAACTGCTGCTGGCATCTTGACTGCAGCTCTTTCTCCTTCACAAACAGGCTGTCCTTAGCTGTTCTCTGCAAGGCTGCAAGATTTTTGAGCTGATCAAGTGTAAACCCACACAATTCTACCCCAGCCTAAATAACACTTGAGCAGAAGGAAGGACAGCCCTCAGGCTCCAGCACAGATCTCCCCTTCCCCCCCAGCATCACAGACCCACACCAGACCTCACAGGGCTGTGTTGCACAGGCCAGGACCCTCCTTGTACCGCAACATGAGATGGGCACTCCTGTCTGCGTATTCAGTGTAAAATAAATTAACAGCAGCAATCCTCCATCTAAATAAGGGATAAAAATCACCCTTTTCTTCCCAAAGACACACTCTGGCAGGTGGCTCAGCAGCTGTTAGCAGCAGATGTGAACTCTTCTCATGGGGCTGGGAGAAGAATGAGCAGCTGAGACAGTAACACCACTGTCCAACCCTCCCGCCCCTCTGCACGGCGTGCCAGCATCCCTCAGAGCAGCTCCACTATCAGCACAGTCCAACCTCCCAAGGTCAGCTCAGTTTTGGACAGAGAAGGCCAGCAGTGCTGACTGTCCAACAGCTACAGGGATCTGGGAGTCTCCTAGCTAAGCTCTACTCCCATCTAGCAACACTTAATTTGGAAGATGACAAAAGGAACATGAACACACCCTGATGGTCCATGAGAAGAACAAGGTTCTTTTCAGAAATGGGAGCACAGGTGCTTGGCTGGGTGGCTTTAGTAAGACCTAGTGACTGTTCTCTCCAACCTTTGGAGAAAGCTTTCCCCCCACTTTGAGAGGGGGGAGAAATGGGTTTGTCATAGCCAAGAGCTTTGTGCTTTGTCAGGGAGCCCCTCTCCAATCCATTACTGCCAAGGAAGTTCCTGTTGAGGGGTTTGCTTTCAACAGCTTTCCAGCTTGAGTAACCATGGGCTGAAAAATTTTAGGGATAAGGCCTTGGGGGAAAGTGGAGAGGGCTGCAGAGCCAGGTCTACAGCCTCTCTCTGTTTTTTGGCAGCTTTCTTAAGGGAGGCTCTACCTTAAAGATTCCCTGTCAACCAAGAAAAGACAAATTTTACAGCATCCCTTGCAAAAAAACCACTGGAAATGAGGAAAAATGGAGGAGATGAGGTGCTGGAAACCTGCCTGTATTTCTACATTGCTCAGATGCCAAGTGTAACTTTCCAGTCAGAGACCCTGGGCACTGCCAAAGTCTACAGCCCCTTGAGACGCCACAAACACTCCCTCCTTCAGTCGCTCCAGGATAGGCAAGGCAACAGGCCTTGGGAGCATTTCCAGCCTTAGAAAGTAATATACCAGAAAATATCTCCATTTAGAATGAAGAAGTATGGCTCAAAAATAAAAAAGGTTGCCAGATTTCAATTTATTTAGGGATGTGGCTGCAAAAACAGTCCCACATAGATTTGGGATGTAGCTCTCCTTGTAGGAGACCCCATCACCCAGCCCACCAGCCTGTTGCCAACCTGGTGTATAGAGCTTCCAGCAAGCCCGGTCCCTGCTCACAGCTCCTTCTCTTGCTCTCTCCATGCTTCCTAGAATGATAGAATGGCCTGAGTTGGAAGGGGCATTAAAGATGATCCCTTTCCAAAAGCCCCTGACATGGGAAAGGACATCAGGTTGCTCCAAGTCCCATCCAACCTGGCCTTGAACACTTCCAGGGATGGCACATTCACAGCTTCTCTGAGCAACATGTCCTAGTGCCTTGTTCTTATGACACTCAAAGTCTGGAACAGAGGCCCTCAGGTTTGAAGTCTCCATTTCCCAACTCCATGCTCCTCACCAGAAACCTTTGTGCTTCAGTTTGCAGACAATGCGTTTGCCGGTGTGACCGTGCTGAAAACTGCCCACCTGGAGAACAACCGACTCACCCAGCTGCCTCGAAACTTCCCTTTCGACAAAATGGAGACACTGACGATCTCCCGAAACCCCTGGCACTGTAACTGCCAGCTGGCACCTCTGCGCAAGTATGGCACCGTCCCACCCCATGCTCCCTGGTGTCTCCGTGGGCCCCCTGAGCTGTACCAGGACACTGCTGTCACACCCGGCAGCTCTCTCCCCACCCTGACCTCTGATGTCCATTGTTTGTGCCTTTTTTAAGCTTCTCTTTTCCTTCCTCCCTGTGTCACAGGTGGCTGAAGGGAAACCGCACCCGTGCTGAGGACACCTGCTCCACACCAGCCCAGTACCGGGGACAGCCCATCAGGGACACTCCGGCCCTCCGCTCCTGCAAGCTGCCCACCAAGAGGTCCAGGAAGGGGAGCCGCCATTAAACATGTAAGATGGTTCCCTTTCAGTCACACCAGAAGCCCCAGCACCTTTTGTGGCATCAGTCTTAAATACCACCAGGGTTTGGCTCACAGCAGCTCATCCATCCACCCACCAATGTCTCGGCTCAGAGCTGCTCCATCTCCTGGCTCCATTACCTCCTAGAGCAGAGAACCTGCCTCAAGCATCAGGGATAGAGTCAACTCTGTGAAACAAACACAGGGCTAAAGACAGGCCTGGGGCAGAAAGTGAGCATAAAACATGTAAATAAATATGAAACAGAGAAGTAAGGATCCTTAAAACACACACAGAGTAACTTTGAAATCTTCAGAGGTCCTATTGCAACATGGGAAAAATTTAATCTCTTTTTGCAGCAATTATTGTACATTAGGAAAAAAACCAAAAGCCCTACACTGTAACTGGGTTTAAGCTTCAATCATGCTTCAGGCACCATGGTGATATGCACCCTGTCTTAACAAAAAAGCCCCATATCAAGTCAAGATGTAATTGTTATGCAAAAGGGATAAACACCATATATCAAAACAAGGGTGGATTTAGCCCCCTCTTACCCTGAGCTGGGATCACACAAGCTTTGTTTTTCTAACCAACAGGATATGCTCAGCCCTTTGCTCAGACATGTCCCTCCAGGTCTGGTGTGAAATCCAGGGCAGGACATTGCTGGGAAGTCTTGCCCCAGGCTGCCCAGCCCATAGGAAAATAGATCTCTTTCATAAGAAGCAGCTCTTGATCCTGCACTTGTCTTTCTGCAACTACAATTCCCTCCAAGACAGTCAGGTATTTAAAAACAACAGTTGCCTGCAAATGAGTATCCCAGAGGAGGGAGGTTCAAGACAGTAAATACTCTTTGGGTAAGGTGTCCTGGGCCAGGAGGTGATTCAGAGACAGGGCTGCCTTCTCCTCCAGCAATGAGTCTTTGCTGACAGCTACCAAGGCAAACACCAACTGTGAAAACTGATCACACAAACATCTTCCACAGCTGGAAACTACCAAGGGTATTAAATTCAGCCCACAGAGGAGCAAAAAAGCCCCAACTGTCATCACTCCACCCCAAGCATTTTACTTTTTCCCATCCCAGGAATAGGTCTGGAGTTTGTACAGATTCCAGAGGACTTCGAATGAGCCTGCAAGTTTGTAAGCTCTTGGAAAAGGGACCTTTGCTCTTTTGTTAAGGAAAGTGCAGTGATCCTGCACTGCATTGTATGAACAGAGGTGGTCATTGTGCCATGTCATGGCCAGTTGGTCCTCACTTCACTAAGGATATGCACAACAGGATGGAGAAAGGAAATTTATGACCAAAATGTCAGGGATTATACCAGCTGCTCTGTGCCTTTCTAAAATGGTTATTTCTCTTGTAGTGCCAAAGGGTTTTATGGATTAGAGATGGAAATACCAGTCATTCCATACAGGGCAGGAAAAGTTCTGCTCTAAGCATGGAAAAACTTCAGTTTTCTAAATCACAGTACTTAAACACAGTTTATTTACAGGTCTGGCCCTTCTTAATCTTCTCTCCCTGCCTGAACTCAACCCCAGTTCCCTCCTTCATTGTGAGATTAAGAAAACCATGACAATACCTGTTTTTTCTTCTGTAGCACTTTCCATCCAACTCCCTCAAACAGGTTTACAAGGGCTCATGAAATAGAAAACTATTTATTCCAGTCTTTCAGAACACAAAGCCTTCAGGTGTCAGTGCCAAAATGCAGGTACACCCACTCCAGTGTGGTGAACAGGAATTTTATGAAAGTACTCTGACTTCATCATTCAGTACTTTATGAAAGTACTCTGACTTCATCACCCCTTGAGAGCCAGGCAGCTGTCAGATACAGGGGTCTGTATTTCAGGGAGGAGGACTGACCTGGGTCTCTGACTACTTTTAAGATAAAAAGCTGCTTGGTAGTTTCTAAAACTCCACCTGCCCTGGATTTTCAGAACCAGGACATCAGAATAGTCTACTACTCTTGAAAATTTTGCTCTGGGTTTCCTTCCTTTGCCAAGAAAGTGCTCCCTGACCATCAGCACTTTGGATAAGGTCCTCGGGAGTCACACAGAGAGCCGGCAGACTACCTCAGAGACACGACTAACTCATTTCCTCTGCTGTGGCAAGTTGTAATAGCTCCTTGACTCCAAACTCGTCAGTTTCAAGTATGGGCTTAATCCACTGATTTCAAAATAAACAGACAAATGTTACAAGTTTACTGCTCTGCTTGAAAAATTCCCTTTAAGATGTGGCCTTCTCTCTTTCTTAACCCTGGCAGGCTCCAGTATGGCCCGTCCTGGTGACCGGTCACTTCAACCATCAGAAAACTACTGACTTCCGAGTCCTTCCTTGAGCTTCTCCTACTTGTCAGGAAACACTTCTGACATATCTGAACACCTCCAGCCTCCTCTGAATCCCTGCTTCTCTGCTGATCACAAGGATGGAATCCACCTTCTCAATCTTTTCTGACATCTATGTATTTTAAAAGAGGCCTTTTAAAAACCTAAACTATGCATGACCATACTAAGACAAGCTAAGCTAGATCCTGCTGGTAAAACACAGTCATCTTTCCCAGAAGAAACACAACCCACATCCCTAATCAACCAGCTGGTCGCTGTCTCCCCCATTCCAGAGGAGAGGGAGAGTGTGGGAAGGTAGGACCATCCCTCCCCCAGCTGCTTGATAAGGAAAATTTGTCTCAACCCATGCAAAGAGACTCCCCTGCCTTCCCATGGAGGGGACCCCTGCAGGCCAGGGCTGAGGGGATAGATGAAGCAGTGACCAACAGCCAGTGGCCCCGAGGAAATAATCTCCCAAAATTGGCCAGAAATCCTTTAAGGGAAGCAGTACTGGGAACTCCCAGAACTGGAGCCATCTGAAGGCTGGATTCCCTCCCACTCTGTGGGGTCACCAAGGGGTCCAAGAGGAGAAGGCATGCACAGTGGAGTTGGCTTGGGCACCCCTCCTGTCTCCCTGCCCATACTCCAGAGGATCTAGAAGTACACCAAGATGACTGTGGTTTATTGTCACGGCTATCACAATGCCACAGTTGCAATTCAACTATGTTTTTTAATCCTAAAGAGTTATATAAATATATGTCTATTTATTCCTCTGTAACTGAGTGTAAATGACCTTTAAGAGGGTGAAAACTCCTCTGCTTCCTATATAGAAATTGTATTGTATATTTTCTTATGTACATCTTCTGTATAAAGCTCTTGCTGCAAAGATGAATTCAACAAGTTTCTGTATGTCCGTCTGAGGGCTGGAGGGATCAGGAGTAACATGAGACCAGTGGCACAAATATAGATTTAATCCTCTTTATCCCATGGGCAGAACAACTGTTTGGGAGGGTTTTATTATTTCTCTCACTACACAACAGGAACATGTGACACCTAATGAGTCCTGGGCTCTCACAGTAATGCTTGAAAATATTCTGTGAGGCCAAACTCAAGCTTACTACAAAAATAGGTAGCTGTCACCTGACAGAGTTCAAGCAGTGGCACCAAGGCTGTCCCTGGTGTTTCCAGCTCAGCATTAAGAGCATCATATCCAGGAAAAAAATCTGGCTGCATCCAAGACAGCTCCAGGACAGATGCCCTGGATTCCCCTGCTCTACGGCAGAGCACACAGCTGTCCCTGTAAAACCCTGATGCTGGTGCAGTCAGGATCTGCCAACAACAACAGCCTAATCTGACTCAGCCCCACGTGTTTATCCATTACTACTGGCTGCTTCCTCAGCCCTGGGAAGCAGCATGGCACCAAATTTATTTCCTTTAGGGTAAAACAAAATAGTCCTTTTTTGGTTAAGCCATTCACATGCAGATGGCAGGACCTCCCTATGAAACGTGTCACCTAGAAGGCCACTGACCCCCTTGCTGGTGGCCTGGCCTGCACATGCAGCACATGCTGGTGGCTCTTGCACAGGCACAGGCTCTTGCACGTGCTGCCCTTCTGGCAATGCAACATTTGGTGCTGCACATGTAGATGACACCATTCCCACGACCTGACTCAGACATGACAAAAACCGTGCAATGAGGTTTTACATCCACAGGAAATCCAGGATGGGGAAAGAAACTCGACAACTCCACAGCAAGAGGAATACAAGCATCCACCCACACCAACACAAACCAGCACTGCCTCTGCCATCATCATCCTGGCAGTGTCTACAACTGAATGTTGGCAAAAGTTTTTAAACGAGCAGCAGAATNGCATTGGTGAGTTCCATCTCCTTCTCCCCGGGGCGGGGTAGGGGAACGGGAACCGCACGGGGAAGCAGCACCCTCGGCCCTTCTGGGGAGTTACAATACCCCCGGGGCAAGCAGGGGCAGAGAGCCGGCAAGGCGAGCTGCTTCCCAACGATCAGGGCTCCCCCATGACCTGAGAGAGGGTGGGGGAGGGAGGCACAGCCACGGGCGCCACGGCTGGCCTCAGGAGTTGTGCTGGGATGAGTGGACCAGGGACTAGGACAATGCCTTGTCTTCTTCCAAAGCTTCCTCCCCAGACACCCCAGCAGCAACCAGGCAGAACCCCCACTTCTGTCTTCCAGCTCCTCTGAGCCTTCCCTCTTCAACCTGATCCCAGCAGCTCCAGGACCACCAGGGATCACTCTGGTCCAGAGACAGCCAAACTCGGTGTCTCACCTAGACAAACACCCCTTGCAGCTCTGGCCACAGCAACCACAACTCACCACGAGCTCTGGCATGTGCATCTTGGTGATAATTGTCCTCATGATCGCAGGGGGAACAGGAGAACCTGCAATGATTCCTGGAAGAAAGAGGAAATGACCTTGGAAACCAGCTATTTATTCCCAGGAGAGGTCCCTCAAATGGTTCTGCACTCCCAGATTTAATGCTGACAAGACCTGTGGGATACACTGGTTCTTGTGAAAATACTTGCTAAATGTTTTTATACAGGTCCTAGTTGTTCTAGAAGCAAAGGATGCAGCAAAGGCAAATTTGCCTTTCTCGACAGGAAAATAAACTCTATAGCACAAACCTAGTCCAAAACCAAGTCCTGCGGTTCCCCAAAAAAGGAAGGATTCAGAGCAGAAAGAGGCACAGTTTAGAGTGGGACAAACACTCCCATCGATCATCACCATAAAACCAAAACCTTTCCTCCTGCCTTGCACAGAGCAGGCCTTTCGGGAGAGGGCAGATCCCACTTTCACCTGTTCCAACCTATGATGACAGAGCGAAAAAGCCCGGTAATATTTGGGCTTTGCTGGGGAACAGGATAAGACAGGATCATTTTGCACATAGCAAAGATGATTAGGTAACCTGCTAAAATATTGCCTTATGCTCCAGCACCACCTTCTCTCCACACTGTTATTGCCTTAAAAGGACTGGTGGTCTGCCCAGCTATTTCCAAGGTGGGCTGTGACAAGAGAGGAAGCTCCAGCACACAGTATCACAACCTCCAATACTGGGATGAGTGACTTCAGAAACAGGCAGCAAACTTCAGGTCAGAGAGAGAAATCTGAGCATGGCTCTGCTTTAGGGACTACACCAGCCTGAGGCAGAGAAAGCATCTGCTGCCACTTGGTGGTGGTTGGAGAGACAGGAATTGAGGAAAATCAGGCTATTCCTGACACCTCCCCTTGCAGCTAAAATAGAAGGGTCCTTCCTTAGACTGCCTTAAGATAAACGAGTCCTAAAATACATAATGATGGAAAGATTCCCCAAGGAAAGGAAATGTAGCATCAAATTAACAGAGGAAACACAAGGCTCACGCAACTAAATTCTTCCCACCAGAAGAGACGTTGGCTCACAAAACTCGATACAGCCTCCCAGCAGGGAACCAGGAATATCCGGGTTCTCAGGACTTTCCCATTTGAGTTCTGGGACTTACCTCCCCGGAGAGTTGACAGGTCATAGGAGTCAAAGTCTGGCTGGGAGAGCATGTCTATGAACATGGTGGGTGTGCCGAGGAGGAAGGAGCATCTTGAGGAAAAAGGGAAAAAAAGGCAAAGCTGCAGAGGTGGAACTGGGGGCAGCCCCAGCTCAGCACTGCACCGCACTGATCCCATCCCATCCCGTCCAGGACTGCAGAGCAGCAGCACGGAAGCAGGGACAGCGGATGTGCTGTTCATCAGCACACACAGACATACATCTGTATAAAACATAGAGACATATGTACATGTATGATGCAGACGCAGCAACAGCTCTTTTGTTTCCAAAGCTATACTTGAGGAACAATCTGGAAACACAACTATCCCAGCAGCAGAGCTGGACTTGGAAAAGAAGGGCAGGTGTTCAGATGGGAAAACACAGCAGGCACAGCAAACCGAGATACCACTGTGCTTCCCTGCCAAAGCCCTATGGTGACATGAAGGATCCCTTAATTTTGGGAGAAAGGTGGCACGCTCCCAAGCACAGCTGAAAAGGCAGATTTTGGCTCCTGCAGTGCCTGTGCAATTGAGTGCAGCAGCAAATCTGCCTCTCCCATCGTGTGAAGGAAGAGCACAAGCAAGGTCCTGGCAGGTGGCTTAAGGGAAGAAGCAGAGTCACGAGGCCAAGAACTGCTCCTTAGCAAAACAGGCTCTCACTTCTCTCGAGACACGGCTTCCAGCGCAGCCTTGCCCTCAAAGCTGGGCGATGAGAAGATGCAGGAGGTGCCGTGCAGAGCCATCACCATGCAGCCTCCCACCGATGCCAGGCAGTGGTAGAGGGGCGCAGGGAGCCCACAGCGACTCTCCTGGGATCAACCAGACAACAGTGAAGAGAGGAGACCTCCCAGTGCGTGTTCCGGCCCACCTCCCTGCTGAAGAGCAAAGATCTCAGCAGAGACATTTTTCCTGATCCACTTGGCTGGAAATCTGACATCACGCTGTGTTCCTGCTAGGTGAAAACGCAACTGGCACATCCTGCCTTTAATAAAAATCAGTTTGGGAAGTTTTAAATGTCAGTATTTCATCCTGTAATTTTGCAATGTCTCTTCATTGCTGGACTCCTTGGTCTGGTATTGCTTATACATTATATGCCGAAACAGACAAGTGGGAGTGCTGTGAGAGGCATGAAATATGCAGGACTTGGCACATGCTATTCATTTTGCTTTGTTTTTTAAAAAACACCAAAGGCTCTGAAGACTGATTGAAACAACTCATCTATGCTCTGGATCAAAGCTGATATGTTAGAAATAAGTACTTCAGAACTTCAAGAGAAAATATTTATTTTTAGAAATTTTTAAAAGAAACCATAAATAGAGAGGTCATACCCTGA
Organism: Mystacornis crossleyi; assembly: GCA_013400655.1. NCBI lineage: Eukaryota > Metazoa > Chordata > Aves > Passeriformes > Timaliidae > Mystacornis > Mystacornis crossleyi. Next base: position 26,804 of record VYZQ01030309.1, read on the forward strand.
TAAGAGTTAGAAGACGGTAAACATGACATGAAATGAAGTCATGTAAATCAAATTAAAACCTCATTCAACAGAATTCAAAGCTAACATCCAGAGTCTTGTAATTATTTGAAATGAGTATTCACCAAAATGAAAAGTGATTAATTTCATGTTTTTCCCCCACAAAAAGATATCTTTTTTGCCTAAAAAAAAAGCTCCACATGAAATTAAAATGAAACATCAGTGAATTCAATTGAAGTGCAAAATGTTATGCATTAATATCCCTCAATGTCATTTGCAGAAAAATGCCCTGCCCTTCCACTGAGTAAACACCAGCATTCTCCACACACGTGGTCTCTCTGTTGCAGCAGAGGCCTCCCCAAATCCCATTCCCACCAAGACCCACCTCATCTGTGATCCCCAGCCTCAGACCAACCAAATTGGCATTATTCACAATGTTCCTGTGGGAGAGGGTGGCTCCTTTGGGGCTTCCTGTTGTCCCCTAGAAGACACAGGGCATTATGCAGTAACCCCACCTTTTCTGAGGCTGAGCTCAGGGGAGATTCCCCAGGCAGACGCTGGGGTGATCTTGCACTTTCTTCTCCTATCAGACCTGGGAGACTGTTTTTACTTTTTTAACAGCACCTGAATCTCAAAAAATAGCCCAACTTCAGCTGAACGGAATTCGCCTGGCACTGTCTTATCTCCATCAGCCCTTGGCAAGGGTCTGAACAGAAAGGATGGAAGAAGGGGAAATGTTAGAACACTTCTTCCATCCTACTGCAGAATCTTGAAGCTTGGTCTCAGAGGGAAATAGGAAGAAAATGTGATGTGTGGCATTGCACACCTCTTTCCCTATGACCCCAGTGAGAAACCCAACCCCAGGGCATGGAGCCACCAGGGCACCTACTGAAGTGAACTGGATGTTGATGGGCTCATTGCAGGACAGGGTCTGCTGCATGGTCCTGAGCTGCCTCACGTGGCTGCTGTCCCCAGCCTGCATCACTTCATCCATGTGGAAGGTGCCGGGCAGCTTAGAGTCACACATGATGACAATGGATAAGTCAGGTAGCCTGGCAGAGAGGAAAATACCATCAACAATAACAGAACAAGGAGAAAAGTGCCCAGACAGTTGCACACTGGTCAGGGCAAACCTCTGACACACTGGTCAGGGCCAGCCTATTTTGTTCTCTTCAGATGAGAGCCCCTGTGGGTCCTTCTTCAGCAAAGCCTGTGTTGTGCAGCTGAGGGACACAAGGTAGGACATGGCTGTGAGGTCAGTGCAAAGACACCAGCTGTCCCTAACTCACCTTTTGCTCTTTATTCCCCCTGGACTGGATTTTTCTAGCTCGGGACATGAGTGCTTTAGAATATCATAGTATTTCTGTGTTTTAAATTGCGTGGGGAACACCAGTGCCTTACAGCCAACCTGTGAAGGGAGACAGAAACTCATGAAAAGTCATGTTGGGTTGATGGTCAGGATACGACAAAGAGCAGCCACCAGCAATACAGGAACAACAGGCAGGTTCTCCAAGAAAAAAAGCAAATGAGCCCTTACAGCTATGCATTCTTAAAATCCTCCAAAAGCAGGGCTGTGCTGTCACTGCACACCCAGCATCCCAAGCCTGGATCCAGCTGTGCAGCCAGTGCTTTGCTCCTTCCCACTGCTGGATTCAGGATGATTTTTGCTGGTCAAGAAAGCAGAGCTGCAGCCTAACGTTCCCTCCTTGCCCAGGATCAACACTCTTCATTGTGAGCACAAGGCAAACAACTGATTTTTCAGATTACGAGTCTCAACTCTAACAAAAAGACCAGTCCCAAAATATGAATAAATAAATAAAGTTAAAACAAATTAATTTGTGTTGATCTGGAATGAGGCTTTCTGAGGAACCTTGGAAAAACAAGGAATTCTAAAATCTGCCTCTAAGATCAAGCCAAGATTTTTTAATGGAATTTTTTTGAAGTATTCCTTTTCCTAAGATTTTTCCACCTCTTTTTAAAGCACTAGCTATTTTGAAAATTAAAACATTTTTCATTCAACCCTTACATTTATAAAATCCCAAAACGAAGCACCTTAATTACTCCAAGAATTTTCATTTCTTTTTCAGCAGAGGAGATTTGCTGAATTTGACCCAGATTTGCAAACTGCTTTCATCTTCCAAAAAATGCGTTAGTGTCAAATAAACTATTTACATAAATGATTTACTCAGCTGTTCTCATTATTTCCCCAGAGTCTGGGAAATAGAGACAAAGGCTATGCCAATAAATTATTTGTAAGTACCCTCTGGGCTTTGTCAGAAAGCAAGATAAACATTTGCTCTCTTTTCTGGAACAGGCTGCCCAGAACCCAGGGGACCGAGGCTGTTTTGGGCCTCTGCAACTTTTTACTATTAATTTCTTCAAACTACAGTTCTGGCTGAACCAGCTCTGTAAAACAGATGCTGCGTGGGGAGAGGAGCTGATGCTGAACAAGATAACAGTCTCTGGTTGGGCCTCTCCCACTTGGCCTCAACCTGAATGGCAGCAGACCTGTCTTCAAAGAATGTAAAATATGAAAACTCATCAGCAGTTTGCTTTTACAAAGCCCTGGAAATAGAGTAGGAATCCAAGGAATGGTTATTCCACACATATTTCAATATATACCGATGGGGCTGCACAGATGGACAGGATCCAAAAGGAAAAGTCTTCAGATCCCTAAAGTCTTCAGAAATTTTTTTAAGCAAATAAACAAACACAAACAAATCGTTAGGGTGGGGAGGAACTCCAAAGATCCCAGGGTCAAAGGTGCATAGAAAAGCTGGGAATGCTGGCAAATCTGGAAGGGCAAGACAGGAGCAATTCCCAATGGAGCTGAAGCACATTTCTGCTTTTACCCCACCAACATTCCAGATTACATCAGAGGAAAAAATCAGAGGAGATGAAAAGGAAAATCAAAGCCTTGCTGGCGAAAAAGGGAAGAACTGAGTTGCACATTCCAGCAGGAGAGAGAAGCCCAAGGACATCCACCCTGGAAGAGATGGTGCTCCACTGCAGCACTGGGTTCAACCCCAGTGCATGCGAACAGGAGTGACCAGCGGAACTGCTGAAAGGATTAAACGAAGGATGAAACAAGAATTCAAATTGCAGCCCAACAACCCAATTACAGAGTTACTGATACAAGAGAAAAGTTGCTAAAAATTATCCACGTTCTAAGTAAAACAGTAACTTGTATAGTGCTGGGCACATTCAGAAGTGGCTCCCTCTCTTCTAATATCAGCCTTTGATTTATAGCTGAACAAACCACAGTGAACAAATTAGCTGCTTCATCTTAATTTTTAGCCATCAAATGTTTAATAACCTGAATCCCTCATTATTTGAGCAAGGGAACCTGAACAGTTTAAATTGATCAGTGCTCTGCACGTTGCAAACTCAAACCCAGGTAGGTATTCAAGGGTAGATGAGGTGGCAGCATCAGACAGCAGAGAGATGTTAAACAGTGGCAACACCTAGGACTTAAACCAGCTTAAATCCAAGGCCAGCTAGCCTCAGACAAACCTGGGAAGGAGAAATCAAGCTACCAAGTAGACTGGTCCTTTCTGAGGTTAAAATGAGGTCCTTTCTGAGGTTCTACTTTCAAGGTTGAGAAGCCAGTTGATTTTTGCCCAGAGCAGGAAGGGCAAAGAGGAGATATCTAGTCCTGCATTTTTTCCCTCATTTTGTGATAAATGATTGCTGACAGGGGTTGTTGGGTTGGGGTAATACTGGCAGTATCTGGCTGTTAGCAGAGAGAGAAAGGGATGAGAAGGATACAGCAGTTTCCATCAGACAGTGTGGCCGCCACAGGGAACAACAAGAAATGTGGTCACTGAATTGCAGCTTCATACCCTCTACATATCCACCAGCAGCCCTGCTCTGCAGACAGCTTTCCCATACACTCAAATCTGAAGCAGCTCATCTGCACCATGTCCCCACCATTCCCTTCAGCAGACAATTCATGCCATACAAACCTTCCTGAGCACAAACTCCAGCTCAGAGGCCTGGTAGGCTGGATTCACAGATACCTGAAGAGCAAGAAACAAGAAGTTTTATCACATTCTTGCTTTGAACATCCTCCCTCCCAGCAGAGATTCCAGTAGAAAAGTTCCCCAAGGGTTAAGCCACACTCAGAGCCTCTCCTCCAACACAGAACAAAGAGCTCACCACCACAGGGATTCCACATTCACAGAAAAAATATCTGAATTCTGTGTTTGTGCAAAAGAAAACAATTGCAAAAGAGGTTTATGTGAGGTCACATAGTCAAAACAGAGCTTCAGGAACAGAAACCAGACCTCCTGTCTCACAGGAGTTGATCCAGTTGATCTAGTTGGTCCAATCCACTAAACTAGATCAAAATTCTTGTGCAAGTCAGGTTTCTTGATGGACAACCATGATAATACCTTCTTCTACCCAGCCCTCCACAGAGTGGCCACTGGAGTTAAGTTCACCCCCAGGTTCCTACTGAGCCACGCTTTTCCACCCTATTCCTGCAGACACTGGAATGAACCAGGATGGAGAAAAGGAGCAGAAGGCAGGGTACAGACCTCAACAAAATGCACTGCCTAAATAAGGTGTATTTTGGTCATGCTATCAAATGAAAATGGGCTTTTAGGGATATGCAGTCTGGACTAGATTTTTAAGCAAGCATTTGTTCCATGGAGCAATACATTTGGAAGGGATCTAACCAGCTGGTAACTGGTTATGACAGCAATATCCCACATAAAAATGGCCCTGTAGAGAAAAGCACACATCCTCCTATTAACAGCTGTTGCAAGCGCTTTTTTGCTGCTGCTCCCTCTGCAGTCTGCTTCTTTACAGAGTGGCGGACAAAGATATGGAGAGCTGCACAGACCTTCCTTAAATACTTGATTCAGGTACAGATGACGTGCCAGGTAAAAGCACGGGAAAAAGAGACAAACAAACTTTATTCTCCAGTATTTCCTATTGCTTCTTGGTCTCTATTTCCTTCCCCAATAAGTTGCTAAAACCCAGACACAGCAAGCTCCTTACCAGGATGATTCCTGCCTGGGCAGTTGCAAACTGCATGAGAACCCACTCGTATTTATTGGGTCCCCACATCCCCAGCCGGTCTCCCTTCCTCAGGCCAAGGGCCAGAAGTCCAGCTGCTGCTTGGTCCACCTGAAAACGGATCACACACAGGATGCAGTGGGGAATACTGGTCTCCAGACACTGCTTTCTGGAGAAAAAGCATCATCTTTGTAACTGAAATGCAACAGAATGTATCTCCCCAGAACAGTCCATCAGCCCAGGGCTGCAGCAGCTTCCGAGCCTGGAGCACAGAGCAGCCCCTGCTCAGCAGGTTGACTGAAAGCATAAAAATAACTAACCTGGAACAATACAACAAAGCAGGAAGGAAATAGGCAATTATGTTGTTGCAAGTTGCTTCTTGCCCAAAGACTATCGCCAGGTTCCTCATCAATTCTACTTAGGAATTACCCGTATGCTGGGCCCATCCATACTGCTGGATCTGCCTCCCTTCTGGGTATCGCTTACTTCAAAAAGGATTCGGGTGAAGAAAACTCTATCAAGTGACTTTTGACCAGTGGTCCTGTCCTCATAAGTCCTGTGAGGAGTGACTGGTGAAGCTGGGGGGGCTCAGCCTGGAGAAAAGGAGGCTCAGGGGGGACCTTCTGGCTCTGCACAACTCCCTGACAGGAAGGGGCAGGCAGGTGGGAGTCAGGCTCTGCTGCCAGGGAACAGGGACAGGATGAGAGGAAATGGCCACAGGCTGCACCAGGCTAGGGTCAGGCTGGACATCAGGAGGAATTTCTTCACCAAAAGGTTATTAAATATTGGAAAGGACTTCCCAGGGAGGCATTGGAGTCGTAGGCCTTCCCTATCTCTGGAGGCATTAAAGAAACAACTGACTAGATGTGGCACTCTGTGCTCTGACCTACTTGACAGGGTTGTGATCGGCCAAAGGCTGGACTCAGTCTTGGAGGTCTTTTCCAACATGAATGATTCTGTGATTCATTAACTCAAATTCAGCTGCTATATTAACGACGATTTTATTTTGCAGGATTGTAAGCATGTTTCAGGTGCACAAATATATGTATAAATACTCTGAGACATTCAGGAAAGGTTTTATAGTTTTGCTAAGTTCTCAAATGAATTTATAAAATCTACCTTGTAGGAGATATGAATTTGAGGAACAATTTGATTTAGTTCTGAATTACAGCCCACTTCTTAAAATCAGAGTGAACACAGCTAACCTTGTTTATCTGAATGGATGTGACCAAAATGATAGTAAGCCTAAACACACACCACATAATTCTTTCCTATCAAAGATCATATCATACATTTATTAGAAACCTTTTAGGGAGTTAGTCTCTCCATTCCAAAAACAGATTAAAATATTTTTTTATATGCACACATACACATAGATACACCCACATACATCTGTGCATATGATACTGAGCCCTAATCCTTGACTTTTCTCATTGCCTTCATGCTTGGATAAAAATCTTCCCCACACTCAGGACCTGTGATAGTCAGAGTGACTAATCCAGAAGGTGGAGTCTACTCCAGTAGAGAAAAACACCATAACTCAGCCCATAACCCACCAGATAAGTGTGATAATTTTTAAGTGTGAACATTCATTACGGGATATTCAAAAAGTATTTTGCATATGCCACCTCCTCGCCTTCCTGCCAAGGCTCTGAGGAGGATGAAGGCAGCACACACCTGTTGGTTTATGCTGGAAACATGCTGTTCCCTCTGTGTTGGGACGAGGGTCCACCCACACATAATTCATCTCAGTTCTGAGCTGAGCAATGAAACTGTTTCCCATTTCTCCATCACACCTGCTGCTGTCATCCACTTGCCTGAGGGGTGACCCAGGCACTCACCTCCTCTTTGAACTGAGCAAATGTCTTCCGAACCCCATCCCGGCAGAAGACCAAGGCCTCACGGTTGGGAAAGCGCTCCACAGTCTCTTCCAGGCACTGGCCCATGGTTTTGTCAAGAAGAGGAATGTCTGTGGGCCCCTGGATGTAGCTGTTGGTCACCTTGGAGGACATGGAGGGCATCCTTGTGTGCAGGGCACTGGGAAAGAAAAGAAAAGGCTATTTAATATAACCTGTCAATACAGTTCTCCCCATCTGGTGGGAATATCAGCCTGCTGATGACATCGGGAATGCCTCATGCACATTCCCGAACCAGTGAGAACCACAGGCAGCTGCTTCAGTGGGTCAAGATCAGGAAGACTTCCAAGAGGACTTTAAAAGCTTAAGCAGTGGCTTGGGGTACATGGACAACCTTGGTGCCCCCAGGTCACCCACCTGTGTGTCCATACCAGCTGGCAGAACAGGCAGAGCCTCCATTCCTCCATGGGAAATCTGGTGGGGAAGGAGCCTGCACCAGCCCTACAGAACCAGAACAGCCTGGTCTGACCATCATTCACCTGCTGTGAAAACTACACAATCATGTCAGAATGCCTGGACAGAACATGGGCTCTGCAGTTCACTGAGAGATGGCAACTGGGTTTGGTCTTTCTGCACCACTAAAAAGTATAAATAGCTGGGAAGTAACAGGATCAAACCAGTTTGTAGATAAATTCTCTCAACTGGCTGAAAAGAGCAAACAAGTGAGAAAGAGAGAATTAAAATTAAAGAGGTCAGTGTCCAAAATGATCAGCAGAGAAGAGTTTAATCCCACAGAATGAAAACTGTTTAGAAGCGCTCAGAGAAGTTAAGCTGTAACTGAAGTGTCTGCAAAGGAATGCTCTGTGTTTACATCAGCAAGCAGCTGTACATGTTCTATCTCTGACAGCTGGAATATAGAGAGTTTATGGGACTGAAACAGCATCAATAAAACAAGGAGCTACCAGTGAGATGAGGGGGGAGAAGAGCAGGGGGGAGAAGAGCAGAGGCAATACCACAGCAGGGAGGAGATAGCCCCCACTCCCCCACTGCAAATTTGGGACAGGTGGGGAGGAGGAGAACAGGGATGGGTTTGAGAAGAGCAATGCCGGGCAGGGTAGGAGCACTGAGACATTGTGCTGGAGGCCAAGAGGTAGGCCAGTGAGTCAAGAGAGGCAGCAATGAGAATATGTCGTCAGAGCAATAGGGAAAATAATTTAAAAATCATTAAGGCTTTCCCTGGGGTCTGATCATCAGTGGAAATGTAGCAATCTCCTCTCAAACCACAGCTCCTGACCATCTCAGTGCTGCAGTTCCTACCTTGGTTTCTCTCTCCATCTCCTACAAGCCTCTCTCAAGCTCCAGCAGCCACCTCCCACCATGCTGTCTTCCTCATTTCCTCTCTGCCTTCCTCCACAACTTCAGCTCCTCCATTCTGACATTAGGAGACAACCAGGAGGGACAGGGCTAAGGGACACTTGGAGGGTGCATAACACAGAGGCTGTGTATAATTCAGTGTATAATGGGGAAATCCCTGCCTTAAAGAGGAAAAACAGCTCAGCCTAAACTCCCATCTACTATAGGATCAGTATTCTGCAAAGACTTGGTGTTACTGCCACAAAAGACTTGTGTTTTCCTGCCCACAAGAAACAAGCCTGAGCATGGAGTTACCTCCTACGTGAAATGAAATTCGGTGCCCAGAGAACAAAACACTAGATTTTACCTTTGGGGGAGCACTGCTCCGAGAGACAAGCAAATGATCTGATCCTTTTTCCCCACTGCTTTTTGGCAGAGGGAGAATTGTGCAAACTCCCACGGGCTCTGTTCAGACATCCCTCCTCACTGAGCTCTTGAGCAACCCACATCAAGGCTGTAAGGCTGCCCGAGGAGGAGGGAGGACAAGTGCTAAACCAAACTACCTTTTATTGTTTGAAAACTTGGGCAAAGCGTGTAGGTAAACGAGGAGATGAAAGAAAGCTCTGAAGAAAGGCCGTTATAAACACAAGTTCTATAAAATAAAAGGTAGAAAAATCTCTCCCTAAAGCAAAGGGAGGATGAATGCTCCTGGGAGAGCAGTAAAAGCCACTGCAGCCACAGCCACCTGCTGGCTGAAACGGAGACTGGAGAAGTTCCTGTCCCCTGTCATAGCTCACGAAGGCGAGGACGGATGAGGAACCCTCAGGCTGTTTATTAAAACGTTTAATGGTACCAGCCGCATTCACATCTCCGCCAAGTTGTCTCCAGTGTCAGCAGAGCCTGTTCCTAACTCTCCTGCCCGGGAGGGGCTGGAGTGGGCAGGGAGCAGCTGCTGACCCGGTTGCACAAGAGCTCTTGCCCCCCAGCACCGTCTCAGGGGGCACTGGGAGCCAAGCAGGCTCAGCACTGGGAAAAATAAACAACAAAAGACCATCACAAAAGGAGACTGAAGAGGGGAGGAAATACTAAAAAATTCAGATTGAGAAAATTCAATCAGAATCCCAAGCATCCAGCTGAAAGAGTCTCCTGCTCTCCACAGTCAGCCTTCGAAGAGGTACTTGCACAACCCTGCATTGCCAATGAAAAGGGCACTCTTACACTGGCGTGTCTTGGCAAAGCATTTCACAGATCAGGCTCTCTGGGCTTACTATGTCAATATTTTCCAGACCTGAAGAGCCAAAGGGTTGCACTGACTTTTCAGATCCAGACTTTTACACTAAATGCAAGAAGGCACAAAGCTCCAGGCTTCATAGCTTGGCTTCTTCCCTATCCCCAAACATGAGGATGAAAGTGCATCAAAGAGCAGTAAAAGATTTTATTACAAAGCCACATGCTCCAAAATACTGAGAAAATACTGCTGTATTTCACAGTGTGAACACAGCTTGCTCTCAGAGGTCCCAAGCATTCATATTTTCAAATGAAAGCATCAGCAGCACTGAAATTAGAGGCTAAGATATCTCATGCTCATAACTCAGAGTCACTGACTAGTCTCAAAGCACTCACATAATTTCTTCAAATGCATTAAAGCAAAATTTTCAGCCGCCATCAAGTCTGAGCTCCCCAAATTCTGGTCTGACATGCATGTGTGCTTCGGCATTTCTGTATCACTTCAGCAGTGGCAGAAGTGAAAGATGTGAGATAAAACACAGCAGTCTGTTGGAAGCACTGGGGGTCAGGAGTGGAATGAAGGAGGCAGACACAAGATATGTTCATTATCAGCAGCATCATGCTGGAAATCACACAGGGCTGGTCTCCCTCCTGCCTCCAGCCAGCAGCAAGTGCACGCGTATCTAATCTGAGAGAATGTATCAAGAGACCTCTACAAAGAAAGGGTCCAAAGGATTTAGAAATAATCTCTGTGCTCATCTTTGTTACAGAAAACAAGTAATTTACTCTTCACCTCTTCCTACAAAGCATCGGGTGCTGCTGGAAATAAAACAAGACCAGTGGTCTGATATTACACCAGCTCTTATTTCCCTGACTCAGCCGGAGGAGAGCAAATAACACTCTGCTTGCTCTTGGGTGTCAGCACAGACTGTAAACCACGACTTCTGGAGAGCACATGCCTTTTGTTAGCAGCACGTTTCAGCAGCAAGACAGCCTGCAAATGAGCCAGTCTCATCCACAGGCTATCCCCGCAAAACTCTGGAACCCTGGAGTTCAGCAACACAACTGAACAGAGAGATCCAGGAAAAATGCATCCTCTTCTGGGCAAAAGGCAGGAGAGCAGCCAAATTCCAGCAGTCCCAGAACTCTCCTGCCTGATGGCAGGCAGCAGAAATAATTGGACTGAAGCAAGCACTCTGGACTAATCCTAGAAGCTCTTTGTATTTTGTTCTGAACAGCCCCAGTCAACAGCCTGGAGTTGCTGATATAAGATAACCGGCTCTGTTTTCACCTTTAACCCTTTACCAGTCTCTACAGATAATATCAAAAGGGATGAGAGACGAACACAAGGCAGGGTAACCTCCTGTCCCGCTTTTGCAGTGTGAAGGACACTGACCTGCCCCGTTGTGCCATCACCTCTGCACCAGTGGGAAAGGCCCTGCCCTCCCAGAGCTTGGGAACTGTCCTGACTACAAAGTTCATACTTGGAGTGGTTCACAGACCACTGGCAAAGGACCGCCAGTTCCTTTGCTCATGGACATCTACCAGGAACTTCTCTCCTCAAAGCAAGAGCTTTTGGGTCTCTTGTTTAAAGGGTGGTGAAAATAACGTCCACTCTGTCTTCACTTCCTCTTTAATCTGTTGCCTAAAGAGTTAACTGGATTCTTACTACTTTTTGGGGGGGGCGGGTTGTTTATTTTCATTTAAGGCGAGATCAAGTTCTCAGGGTTTTCAGACTCCTCCTGCAGCAACTTTCTGGTTATGTTTTCCACTGTGCCTCTCTGCACTTTTCCTGCCAAAAGGATAAACAAGCCTAGGAGCAGAATTTAATAAACATTTTTTAAACATTACTAGAAAGAGTTTACTCTCTAAATACATGCTCTCTTTCTCCAAGGGCTTTATGTTCCTGTCCCTCAGTTTCAATTCTGGGCTGGCATGAACTGCAGTGCCTCTGTCATGCTTCCCTTCTGATCCTATTTCCTAAGAACAGATTTTGAGAAGGCAGTTTTTGCACATCCATGATGAAGTGGCTTCAACCACCTCACTGCTAATGTTAAACCAGCTGAAAAGAAACACGCAAACCCTGTCTGTGAAAAACAAGGAGCTGCCCATCTGGTTCTTGGAATTGCTCACTGGATGTCATTCATCCCTGTGATTATCACTCTGAATATCAGCTAATCCTTCAGAGCCTTTCCCAAAGCCAGGTGCTTCCCATTGCTGTTTTTCCACACAAACTCGCTCCAACAGGCAGCACTGAAGAAAAGCAAGGCAAAGAACTGGCCTGACTTCCCAAGCCCCAGAGCTGCTTGGTGTCATGGACCTGCTGTGTCACCCAGTACCCTGGGGGTTGCAGGACCACAGGGGGACAGGGACACTGACTGCAAGTCAGAGCCCTGAAGAAAGATGGGGAAGGCATTTGATACATTTCACATTGCTGCAATCCGGATGGAGCTGCTGCACAAAGTTCAGCCCTTGCCATGCGTTCACATCCCTCCACCCACTGTCCAGAGTTCATCCCTGCCCCGGCCCACTCCCAAGCTGGGGGAAAGGAGATCCAGGGGATGCAGCCTGCCTCCTGCCACTTTGGAGGGGTTTTAGGGTAGCTAAGGGTTACACACTCAGATGAACATGCCTGCCCTGCATGCAGCCACTGGCCTGGCTGGACACCCACAGCACTCTGCAGCTGCCCTATAGCCCCATCACACATGGTCTCCATCCCCTGCAGCCTCTGTGCCCTACAGCTCCCCAACCCAGAGCCCTCTGTCCCCTAAAGCCCCCATACCTTCTCATCCACAGCCCCCTATCCCCTATAGCCCTTACTCCTTCTCATCCACAGCCCCCTGTCCCCTATAATTCCTATACCTTATAGTCCCCAGCCCCCTACAGCTACCCATTCCCTATAGCCGCACAGCCCTCCATCCCCTATAGCCCGCATCTCCCGTTCCCCAGCCCATCCCTACCTGCCCGGTGGGGCTCCCCGCCGCCAGCCCACCCAGCGCATGAGCTGCAGCCCGTGCCGGGGCAGCGCTGCCAGACGGGCCGTGGCCATTCCTTCAGCGGCGGCAGCACCCGAGCACTCGGCAGGACCCGACCCAGCCCGTTCTGTCCTGTCCCGTCCCGTTCCGCCGCTCGGTGCTCGGGGGCGCTGCGCTCCATGGCCCGCCCCGGCCCCGCTCCGCCCCGCCCCGCCTGCGGCTCCCCGCGACCCCGGGATCCTTCGCCGGCCGGGAGAGGGCACCGGGCGATGGGGAGCAGAGAAAGCGCCTGCCCTGCCCGGTCTGCGAGAGGGACTGGAGGCTCAGAGGGAGCCCCAGAGTCCCGCTGGGTACCTGCCCCATCCTCTGCCGGTCCCCAGCCCAAGCTCTGAACCACAATTCCTTCCCTGTACATTCCCGCTCCATTATTTCTTCTTCCCAACCTGTTCCATCAGCCTGACCCAACCACTGTTACACCCCGAATGAACCCCTCCACTCAAATGAGTGGAGATGGACTTTGGTGCAAGACAACCACCATCATCTGCCTCCACTTATGTCCACCTGTATCACTTGGTGCCTGAGCCCTGTGAGTCATCACCTGGCCTCCAGCCCTATCCCCTTGTTGCTTAGTCGAAGGGGATATAAAAGCAACACTAGTAATAAT